>QMIH01001947.1:54396-67847 GCA_003987875.1 Clarias batrachus
CAAAGTTTTTATTTATTTATTTACTTTATTTATTTATTTATTTATTTGTGTGTGTGTGTGTGTGTGTGTGTGTGTGTGTGTGTGTGTGTGTGTGTGTCTATGTGTTTTCTAATCAACGCACTGTCCTGATTTTATCAACAAGCTGGCAAGCTGCCATTTAATTTTTGTTTACTTCAGCTGTGATGTGAATAATCTGAATAATTAACCTTGGAGTCAGATTAGTGAAAAGGTGCTATTTTTAGTAGAATCATGATGGTTGCAAATACCATTAAGATAGAGGATAAGATAAATGCAAACACTACAACCAATCCCAGAATGCCTTGAATATATATATATAACATGTAACTGCATTGCAAATCTGACATCTGGAAATGACATGAGCTCTGCATGCATTAGTTTTTACTGCCAGTGACTAGCTGGTGTCTCACATGAATCACAGCAAAGTACTGTCTCGTACACTACGTTAATACTATACATGGCGAATGTGCTAGAACGCATCCAAATGTATTCTGCAGTGATGGACTGATGGCTTAGAGTTCACCCACTCATTCACCCACATTTCAGTCTATGGCCATAAGAAGAAGAAGATTATGTTTGAAACATCTATATAATAAAAATAAATGATACAGAAGTAATAAGGAAATTGAGTATGCAGCTAAACAAGTGCACACGTTTAAAGTACAGCTGTGTAATGTAACCAGTCAGCTCTCCTCTATTAAACCAGAGAAGGTTAAGACTAATCCATGCTTCCTCCAAGATACCCGACGCCATCTATTCAAACTGCTTTTCATATGTTGTCAAAGAGTTATGCACGCTCAAAAGAGAAGCGGTATCTCCCTTCTTCCTTATAAAGTACAGTACATGAGCTCTCAGGCACCCATGTTTGGCTAGTGTTGTTGTGATTGACAGGAGAGAGAGAGAGAGAGAGAGAGAGAGAGAGAGAGAGAGAGAGAGAGAGAGAATGCCATCTAGAGAACATAGACAATATTGCTCTGTTGGACTCCTCATCATGGATGTGAACTCACAATCTCCTGGGCCAAGGACAATTTCTGGAAACTACAATTACTGGAAAATATCTCGGACAGAACCCGACAGAGCACCTGAAATTCTCCAATAGCTTTTACACGAGAGTCATCCACGGGTCTGTAATGTAATTATACAGTATGTAATGATAACGTTTCATCATGGAGCAAGGTAATAATCTGAAGTGCAACTAACTTCTATCATGACACACCTGCATGCTTCACACACTGCATGATTCCAGGTTCTTGTTCATGTAGGCAGAAAAACAAAAAATAGTTAACAATAATGTCATTGTTAGAAAAACAATTAAAGGATAACGAGTAGCTGTATTAGTGTTCGCTTCCTGATAATGCAGAGGCCCTGTCTATAATACAGGGTTAAACAGAACACATCTGTATGTACAGTACACTGGCGCATTTTGCGTGAACTTTTAGAAATCGGACATTTTAGTTACCTTGTAATCTCAGGTGAATATGAATTGTTTTTTTCTGACATGCATTTTTCTGACAAGTTATGAAAGACGCCCTGCTCCCAGCACTGATTCTCGCTTTACCCCCTAATGTTTACATGAAGATTTTTACATTTACAGCATTTGGCAGATGCCCTTATCCTGAGTGACTTGCAGAAAGGCTCTGTAGTCGCTATCAAAAGCACATCCTCGTTCTAGCACAAATAGGTCAGGGACTAAGACTACTGCAGCGCATATTCCATATTAGGCAGAAGGGTTGTGTCTCATTGCTTAATTAGCCCTGTAATAAATGATTGTGCATGACAATTCTCAAGTGAACACACGCGATACATAGAATAAAGCTCGGAAAACAGCAAGATCTCAGTTCACTGTTTGTCACTCCCAGTACAATCAGCTGTAACTAATTGCAACCAACATGCTGTCTCCACTAATCCAAGCCCCTGTGAGCAGCAAGCAGCTCGAAGAGCRTCTGTTCAAGTAGCAACCTGTAAGAGTGGCTGAGCAGGATGTTTGAGGCTGAGCCCTCGGACATGCATTGTGCAGAATGAGCGTGCTCTGTTTTACCCAATGAGTGCAGGTATTTATATTATATTGTGAGAAAAATGTCATAAGAGCAAATTAGAGTTGATAGAAAATGATACTGGACAACATTGACATACAAAACAGAGTCATAGACTCAGGCAGTGACTTACATGGTAATAATCTATATACACTGTACAATATGTGGTGCATTAATTATTAGAATTTCACTACCTTATTTAATTAGAATTCACAATCAGGTCACTCCTATCATATCATGTTTTTTTTTTATTATTATAATTTTTTTACATGCCTAGGGTATATTCCTGTATTTGTCTCTACGGATATACAGTAAAACATACTATAGTGTGTATATATAGTGTATATATACAGTGGAACCTTGGATTACGAGCATAATTCGTTCCAGAAGCAGACTCGTATCCCAAAACACTCATAAACCAAATCTAATTTTCCCATAAGAAATAATGAAAACTCAAATTTTTCGTTCCACAGCGCAAAAAAATAAATACATAAAAATAATTGATACAATATATAAAGTAAAAATAAAACAAATTAACCTGCACTTTACCTTTAAAAAAAAAAAAAAAATCCAGACAGGCAGGCACCGAGTATGTGTGTGTGTGGAATTAGCCCCTTCCCTAGCCTCGTCTTACACAGTAAAACTCCTCCTCCCTCAAATTACTTGCGTGCACAGGTGAGAAAGTGTGCATGTGTGTGTGTTTCTGTGTCAAATTACGCGCACACACATATGAGACATGATGAAACGGAGAGGGAGACGTTGATTATACCAGTAAGAGACGAGCACTAAGACCCAGGGGAGCAGGGAAGATGGTTACCCACAAATCCGCAAGGCAAGAGAGAGAAAAATCATTGGCTCAGTTGTGATCACTTGCCGCTCGATGTCAAAATAAGAGTTGCATGCGTGGTACATGATCCTCGGCATTCGTAAACTAATACTTGCTCGGTATCCAATTAAAAATGTATTAAAAATCTTTGCTCGGTTTGCGGAAACCATGTTACTCGCAGTCCAAGGTTCCACTGTATATATATATATATATATATATATATATATATACACACACATATATATATGTATATATGTATACCAGTGTTGTGATAATCCAGAAGTCATTTAAACAAAACCTGTATCCTGTATAAGGGCCATTTTTAATATTACATCTATTAGAAATAAAACTGTGCATTTGTGATCTTTCGAACTGAATATTTCTGCTTTCATTATATAATTTACTGTATATAATGTGTAATGATCATAGAAAGTAGTTTGCCTTACTAATGACCGACCAAAAGACTTGAGCCACCCCCCCATTTCTTCATATTAAATATAATAAATTTTATTATATAGGGTAAATTAAAGAAATTGAAAACTGCAACAGGCTGCATAGTGCCTAATGATTTAAACAATTTAATAACAGGTTGTTTGTAACACCCTCATTTCCCCTCTCGTCTGTTCCAAACACCCAACATTCAGCATCACCGGTATACTAATGACCAACCTGATCATCTGTTCTCATCTGCACCGGTTTCCCACTGGTTATTGCTTTAAGTTCGACACTTTTTCATGCTTGAATGATTCATACAGTAGGTCACTGTGTGGCTTAAGAAACAAAACACATTCCACTGAAACTGCTCAGGTACAGAGACCGCACTGAAAATAAGAGCCAAAAAAACTTGTCAAAAGTGCGAGTCAAAAAAGTCTCAGAACTGTTCCTCATGACTACATTAAAAATACAACAACAAAAAAAACGTCTGGCTCTTTGAAAGCAAAATATAAATAAATGAGGGGTGACTCAAGACTTTTGAACAGTACTGTACATCAACATGATTTTCCCTTGCAATATTTAGTCTGAGTCAGAGTCACTTGGTGTTGCTGCAGAACTACAGTAGACAGATGGAGAAATAACTGCTCAAGTGCAGATCTCAGGAAAAAAACAACAACAACTTGGAATAATGTCTACATGCTTCTACTTGTAATAAAATGTCTTATTAGTTGAGCACAAACTTAAACAATAGGGAATATTGAATGTTTCTCACACAACCCAAATTTATCATTCAGATGAACCCGTATACCTGAATAAACCTGGATAAATAGAAACTGGGCAAAGAACAACTACTGTTATTGTATTTTTGATATGTCTTTGTGTTAACAGCTACTTTAGTGACAACTGTGTAACACTCACCACTGTAGGTCACCATCCTAATAGCGGAATCTCCCTCGCCAAAGCGGGTGATGGGGGTCAGGCGCACTTCGTAGGCCTCGGGTCTGATGAGCTCTGACAGGTTATGGGTGATGAGCTCTCCCTTCTGAATGGGGCCATCTACAGTGATCTCCTGCTCCCACCATCTCTGCTGCCCAGTCTGGAGAAGAGTAACAGAACAAGCGTTTATACACACTTTTTGGATATTTGCTCGCCTGCCTTCACATGCATATGAACTTGAGTAACATCCAATACTTATAATAATGTTATACCCAAAATAATGTTGGGCCCACCCTTTGCAGCACTAACAGCTTCAATTCTTCTGGGAAGGCTTTCCACAAGGTTTAGGAGTGTGTTTACGGTAATTTTGACCAATCTTCCAGAAGCCCATTTGTGAGGTTAGACACTGATGTTAGTTGAGAAGGCCTGGTTCACAGTCTCCGCTCTAATTCATCCCAGTGGTGTTCTATCGGGTTGAGGTCGGGACTCTGTGCAGGCCTGTTGAATTCTGTTATGCAGTCATGTTGGAACAGGAACGGGCTGTCCCTAGACATATCCCACCAAGATCGGAGCATCAAATTGTCCAAAATGTCTTGGTATGCTAAAGAATTAATAGTTCCTTTCGCTGGAAGTAAGTGGCGGAACCCAAGTCCTGAAAAACAGCCATCTCACCCAGTTCCAGCATGACTGCGGACCAGTGCACAAAGCAAGGGCCACTCAAGTTCATATGCGTATGAAGCCAGACGAGCAAACACTTTTGGCAATATATTGTATATTCTTGGTATTATAACTCTTAAAGCAACTTTAAGTGTGAGAAATCAGTTATAAAGATAAAATGAAAGGTGGAAAAAAAAAGCATCAACCCAAAGTAGATACCATGATTATAGGAAACTGTAATGTAACTTTGTGCCCTATATAATCAAATCTTCTAGGAGAGTGTATTATTAGGCTGTAGCCCAACCCACATAAGGGGGATCCACAGGGACGGTCCTAGACGCAGGCAACACAGGCAGCTGGCTACTGATAAAACTTAGACCTACAGACTCTTAGCACAGAATATAAATATACAGTATGAGAAATGAGACAGTATCTGTCTATGATAATAAACCTAATGTAGCCTGAACACATTCATCATCAAATGTATTCCTGACCTGCTTAATGGCTTCTACCGAATAGACTAATGATATAGAAAACACAAAAGGTAAAAAAGACGTCCATGGAGCTGTACTTTACAAAGACCCACGGAGAGTGCTGTTGTGGAGGTAGAACAGAGCACTACTCCCAAATTATACTGTTCTTGTGTTGCTTTTGGTGAAGCATGCTTGGGTACAAATTGTGTTATTTCACTGACACTTTTGACCTGTAAACTTGTTCAAACAGATAATCATTGGTGTATTCAGACAATACATGTTGGTTGTTCACCAAATGAGAACCTTGTTTTATTAATCAGAGAGCTGGCACTTGCAGAGACATTTTTGAGCAGTGTGTGTATAACAGTCATTTGAACGGAGTGAAGTATTTAATGCTGGTACTAGGCTTGTGCAATATTAATATTTTATCTTCCCTAGACTTTGCGACAATGTTCAGCGATGTTTATCTGTTATATTGTATTAGATTATATTCAGCCTTTTTTTCTTTTATGGACATTTACATAAATTTTATTTCATTACATTTACATTTTTATAAATGATGTATGCAATTTAATGTCTGAATAGACTATTACTATAAGTTTTTATTATTATAAGTTATCCCTTAGAAAGGTGCGGTCTTCTTTCTCGTAGTTGTGCAAATAGAAATCTGGAATGATGAGTGTCGACAGCCCTGTCCATCTGTTCTGTTACTATATATGGAAAACATTTTGAGTTTATTAATATAAAATACAATCTAGCAATGCATGTGTGTAATTCAAAATTAATTAAGCTTTTAATCAAGTCAAAGAGACGTTTTTAAAAAATTATGTGGAAGTATTGTATGCATAAACAGTACTAGTAATATTGGTATCTACTGTACTCCCCTTTCATGTTCTTGCATTTGTTAATGTAGTTAGTTCTGATTTCTCCTTAAGATCATAATCATTTTTAGATCCCCTAGTGGCCACTCGAAAAACTTGCAGTGATTTACAGTTGAAGCTATTTGGTCATGTTCTATTCTTACTATTGTTTGATATCTGAGGAAGGTTTGCTGAAGCTAATACGCCTTTGCAAAATTAGGTGAGTCTTATCTAATGTTTTCAGCCCTCAAAATAAAGGTTTTGTTAATACAAACAATCCGTAAGTGCTTAATTTTACAAATAATAATAATAAAAAAAGATTATTGTATCAACATATTGTATTTAAATTATAAGGCTGAATCTCCTTTCAAAAAGAATACAAAAGTTGAAAAAAAGAGAAATAATAAGAAAAAGGAAATAAGCACATTTACAAACTTAACTTGTTTTAGTAAAAATGAACATATAAGCTGTTACGAGGACGGGCTTCAATATGGTGCCACCAATATGTTGTTAAGTGTGGGAGCCCCAATGCAGGACACATAGGGGAGTGTTTAATCTGTGTGGTGTTTATTTCAGCAGGAACTGATCGGTTTTTGTAAGCACTGCACAGCGTGAGGTCAGGGCACCGGCCGTACTGCCTCATTTTGTTTTTTTTCCTCTAACTAAAGTCCTCCCAATCCTCTCCTACTCTTCTGAAATGAAAATATTTATTTATTTAGTTACTTGCTAAATAACTTTATTTTGTTACTTATTATTTTTTAAAACATTTTTATATATATATTTTCACTTTTCTCTTTTCTTTATCTTTTCACTTTTCTTAGTTTCCTCTTTTCTTTATCTTTTCCCTTTTCTTTTCTCAGTTTTCTCTTTTCAGGTTTTTTTTTTCTTTATCTTTTCACTTTTCTTAGTTTCCTCTTTTCTTTATCTTTTCCCTTTTCTTTTCTCAGTTTTCTCTTTTCAGGTTTTTTTTTTCTTTATCTTTTCACTTTTCTTTTCTTTACCTGTACCTGTACCTGTACCAGAGCGAAGCTCCCAGACCTGGTGCTATCTAAATGTTCACACATGTTGCACTGGTTCCTGGGAGCTTAAGTAGCCTACCGACCAGGTGTAGCCCGTTCCCTCTGATCGCCAGCATGGCTGGGTTGCCTAGCAACCATGCCTGTCCGCTTCTCTGCCTGTCTATAAATCCACAGAGTTTACTTGTTCAGATTTACTCTGCTGTCTCCATGGCCTCAAAAAAAAAAATTAAAAAATAAAAAATAAAGATGGAAACAACAAGGCTGTCATGACAGCATAAAGTTGTGTCAAGAAAGACATACAGCATGAAGCCTGTTCCCAGCTAGAGGACATCAAAATACTGCATCATAACAAGAGCAATCATTCTTCTCTAGACATCGCAGAAAACGGTTCAGCACAAAGCTTAGTAGAGCCTTAACCCTGTGAAGAAAACTGTTTTCATTACGCTATAGCAAGCAATTCCCGAATGTTGTGCTGTGCTATCCCATCCCAGAATTTCATTAAATAAAGAAACGAGGTTGTGACACCAAAGCCAGGACATCTCGGTGGCAGTGATCTGAATTGACCAGGAAATGAAAATAATCACAACAATGCCAACGAAAGAAACAAAAGAAAGCACCGTAAGTGGATATATATATATATATATATATATATATATATATATATATACAATACAGACCAAAAGTTTGGACACACCTTCTCACAAAGTAATCTGAAACTGATTTCATATACAATTCAGATTTACTTAATTGCAGGCTTGTCACGATTATCTTCTGTTACTGTGTGTGTATGCATAACACAATACACAGTAGATGGACTCTGTATTGAAACTCTGCCTATGATTGGTTTGACTTGTTTCACCAAAGTCCAGAAATCAAATATTTATAAATTTTTGTATAAAAAATGCCCAAATTATTTTTTATGTTTTCATGAAAGGTTGATAAAAATAAATTACAAGTAATATAAAAATGATTACATTTTAGAAAATCCTATTATTTTTTTCAGCCACTATATAATTTTTATAAATATACTTCGCAGTTATTAACCTTATTCTCTAAATTCCCCTTGGCATCAACAAAGTGTCATCTCATCTGTTATTTAATAAAGCAGACTTGAGCTTCCAAAACTTTCTTCATTCACCTAAATTCAATTAACAGTTGCTGTTGTTGTTCTTTCGACTGCTCCTGTTAATGGGTTGCTACAGCGGACCATTCGATCCACATACTTTGACTTGGCACAGGTTTTCCCCCAAATACCCTTCCTGATGTAACCCTTCCAGCATAATGAACAGTATACTGTATATATGAGCATATATATACTGTCTTGATAAACGAGCGATTCTTGATCGACGAATACCAAATATCATCAAGTATCATGTGCCATGTACGTGCATCTTGTTTGACACGAGAGTAATGTGAGCCAAGTTTTTTCCATAAAGTATCTTTTATTTTGTATTTTTATGTGTGTGCTCGTGCGGGGGTGGGTGTGTGTGTGCCTGAGTGGAGGCGTGTCTATGTGTGTGTGTGTGTGCTCGTGCAGGTGTGTGTGTCTTACAAGCAGCCCCCCAACCACTTCCTCCCCTACTCTTTCTGGTCTCAATCACTGCAGCTAGTGGGTAGGTGAACAATAACCCCACCTTTCCACTAGATGGCAGTAGTGATAGTAATGGTAAGGATTGGCATGTTCAAAAAGAGCGGCGAACAAGCAGCTGAATGCGGGAGGCAGAGAGCGTGTGTGTAAGTAGTTTTTGTTACAACTATTTCATGCCTTTCAGTTGTTATCAATAAAGGCATAAGTTACAGAACTGTTACCTCCGTCGGTTTTTCAAAAGTGCAGGTTAATTATTTTTATTTTTACTTTATATTTTGTATAAATAATTTTTATTTTTGAACATTTTTGAGTTTCCATTATTTCTTATGGGGGAAATTCGCTTTGATATACGAGTGTTTTGACATAGAAGCATGCTACCAGAATGAATTATGCTCGCATACCAAAGTTTAACTGTGTGTACATATATATATATATACACATGCACAGTTAAACTTTGGTATGCGAGCATAATTCGTAGAAATGTATTTATTTATTTATTTGGTATTTTGGTCCGTCCACATGCCATCCGGCACAGATGGGCGACAGATACTACCCACTCTGCAGATATATATAATTGTCAGCTCGACACCCTTTTGTCATTCCTGCATGTCTTTGGACTGAGAATATGCAAACTCCATTCACTCAGACCTGAGGCGATAATCAAACCCCGATCCTGGAGGTGCAAGGTGGCAGTGCTAACCACTAACCCACCGTATCAGAGTTATAGAAATGCAAAAGGATAACTAACATTAAAATAAACAAGCCAGCCTTCCTTATCTCATGCATATCACTCTTCTTATAAAAGAAAATATTGTATAAAATTTTCTGGGTAAAAGGTAATTCCTTGTTCCTCCTTATGTCTTAGTCTGCTAACGTTTTCACAAAAATCTTAATAAAAGCTCTGAATTCTTAATCTAAACAATGGCAATGTAGATTACAATTTTAAAATGATTGTAAAGTTATGGGTGGCTTGGTCGAATCCTAATCCTTAGACTTTTCATAATCAAATAACGCTGGTGTCAGACTGCTCGAGTTATTCCTGCAGTGTAGCACAAGCTGTAGAATAGCTGAAGCCTTTTGCTTATTAGCTCACTGCATCACAGTTATACGGCCCCATCAGATTAAACTGGACGCTCTGACCTTTTCTACAAAAAAACACTTAAAAAAATGAATTGATCTCATATTTTTAATATTTTTTTTCCTTTCACTCGTCTTGGCACTAAACAAACAGACATTCCAAAGCAGAGAGCAATAATCTGTACTGATACAGTGAAAGCTYTCAGAAATAAACCTTTAATTGAAGTTAAGATGCCAAGGCAAGAGGAGATAACAGCTTTTGTTAGACTGGGCCGAGGTAAATGGAAAAGTGTTGTTTTGTTATTGGTAATCGCCCACATAATTCAGTGGCTGCCCTTACCTTCACTTGCCACTCACATCCAATTGTGCCTTCCTGCCTGGAATGAAAATTAATTGGATCAGAGTGTTTAAGTGTGTGCACAGCAGTTGGGAGCAGATGGTTGTGTTAAACGCCAAGCTTGGTGCAAGAGCAACACACCATCAAATTTAAATTAAGCAAAATTTTCTGTTCCATGTGATTGCAATGGGTTCCTATTACATTCTATTAGTTATCCTACCAATTTTAATCATGCACAAACAGTGCAATGTTTAGCTGTAATTAGTCCTATGGAGATTTATAGGAGCTTATTATTTGGCTAAGTTTCTATCTTCCGACAGGATCTAAGTCTCTTTAACTGTCCTAATGACGATGCGAGTGGTTTTTCCCCAGACTGTCATCCTGTTTTCTTGATGAGTTGGCTCATAAGAATGATAAGAACTCAGAACAGAGGAATCTGATCAAAGAGAGTACCAGAGGAGTAGGGAAGAAGTAGAAGAAGAAGAAGAAGAAGAAGAAGAAAAAGTGTCTTTGCGGCAATGGCAGCGCCTGAACCAAACAACTCGTATCTAATTACCGTGGCACCTATCAATCCTGCACTTCAAACCTTGTATGCTGATATCCTCTCAGGACTGACGGATTGATTGCAGGATGAGGACAAGAGATTGAAAAATGCGAACATTGAGAGGGGCGTGGCCAGTGTAGTCAGGAATTGAAAAAAAAAAAGAATGAGGCAAAAAAAAAAAAAAATCAGGCCAAAGCATCCGATAGTCAAGGTGATTCTCACTTTATGAGACCTGCATCTAAGTCTTTCAAGTAATTTTCCATTCATGCCTGCCTCACGCAAGGCAGCCAGAGATAACAGAAAATCATCCATTATGGAGCTGTAAAGCCCAGCAGCCCTCACTATTAATTCAGCGGCTGTGGTGAGGGCAAAATGATAATGATTCTGGGGGAACGGTGAGGAACAGGCTGCACCGGGCTATAAATAGCAGCACATCCCTCCACGTGCGAGGCTTCTGGTTGCCGTGCTACAGCACAGCGTTGAGCTTTGGGAAGTTGGAAACATTTATTTATTTACGAAGAGGCTGCTTCTTCCTCACCAGCCCTGGATTCTCATTCATGTTTAATCATTCCAGCCTGTTAGAGGGGAATGGAGTTAGATTTTCACTTGAAAAAAAAAAAAAGGCTTCGGTTTTACTCCATGAACAAAAAGATGAAAAGAGCTCACCTTACATCATCAAATTTTGAAGAAAAGGCACTGSCTTTTAACAACTATCGACTCGGATGCTGTTGCAACAGCCTGGTCTTAATTGCCCTGTATTGAAACCCCTGAGAGAAACTGACAGCATGCAGATAAGTCTATAAGCGCATGCACTTATAAGTTCTCACTCCAACCAAACCGGGATAAACACTCTGAAAATCAGAGCTTTGACTCACTATTAACTCAATGCAATAACTTATGTTATGATGCCTGGGCCCCTGAGGTACAGTACAACCGCCCCCTTATCTATTTCCCACTACAAAGTTCATTCTGGTTCACCACACTGGTTTTCGTGCCAACTATTCTTGTAATATTACAGCTTAATGAACACAAATATTTACCTCCTGATTATTGCCACCCCTGAGAAAACGCTTTAGATTGAGAACTGCGGGACATTTTTCACATGAAAGTACTTACACAATATCTTGGGTATTCAGCATTTTGAATAAATTAAAAAAGCAATTTAAAAGATCATTCACGTAAAATAATAATATTAGATGAAGTAATTATTGCCGAARGACAAAATTACATTCATATTTTCTTGCTCCTCTGAGATACAAAACCAGATGAGTCCTCTCTCCTAATCTATCATTAATGCTTATTACTTAAAGCGTTCAATGTTTTATGGCTCGCATTTACTGCACGAGGATAAATGATTTCTAATGTTATTTTGTTTTGCCTTCTAAACATTCCGATCCAGTAGAACGATATTCACAAATACATTCCATACTATGTGTCATTTACATAATAACACACCCACACCCGTAATACAGTACATCCACACACACATATACACTTGAGCGCCTCTCATTTCTCCACATTAAATTAAATGAACGTATGTAAATTAAATTAAAGAAATGGGAACAAATGTTTCGCAACAGGCTGCAATGTGCCTGAAGATACAATTTAAAAAAATTATTGTTGATGTACAATAGCAGCAACCTCATTTACCCCCTCGTCTGTTCCAAGCATTCGGCATTCAGCATCATGAGTACACTAATCACCAGCCTGATCATCTGTCATCTCCATCAACTGTTTCTCGCCGGATCATACCTTAAGTCTTCCTTAAGACTACATTAAGAAATACAAGACGACTTTGGAAGCAAAATGGAAAGATACAAGTGGTGTCATAGTACTGCAATACATATTTGTATGTACAGTATGCACAGGTATTTGTACAAAAACTGCATTGCATGTCACCTTTTAAAATATGCGTGTGCTGTCTTTTTTTTCCTCTATAAAAAATGTCCACCCTATCTCTCTTACTCAAGTGTCACTGAGGAATGACAAATACAGGTAAAGAGTCTGTACTCTAACCCAGGACTTCAATCACTGTCGTGATCATATCAAGAGAAGGAGAGAAAGAAAAACATACAGACCAAGGAACTAGAACTAGTAATTACCGCTGCATTCACTGTCTCCACACTGTAGTAGATCGAGCTGATCTGATCAAAATAAAGGAGAAAATCATGGGTTTGAAGGTTGCATTTTACAGCACTGCTATGCCAGAGAAATCTTTAATGTTTTTATTTTTAAGCCTCATGAAACTCGTGATTTTGAAAGTGCTTGCACAGGGGCAATGGAAACCTTGCATCATGCAAAAGTGAAACAAACATTATTTTAGGTGTTAATCGATGTAGACACCAGAAACATTATTTTGACTCGCGATCATGACAACAAAAATATTCAGTGACATACTGTTAGTAATAATATGTACTGTACTGTACGTAAGGACAGAACCTTTATCATGGCTGGTTAGCACTGTCGCCTTGCACCTCCAGGTTCAGGGTTCGATTCCCACCTTGGGTATATGTCATGGAGTTTATAATATATACATGAAAAATAAAGTGAGCCAAGACAAACACATTTTACTGTATACACACAGTATATACTGTTTATTATACACATTAAAATGTGTTTGTCTCTTGTGCTTGTCACTTTATTTTATA
>QMIH01001947.1:68379-87237 GCA_003987875.1 Clarias batrachus
TATATATATATTTTTTTTTCCCCCTTCTTCGTTTAGGGCCATTAGGATAAAACAACACATAAACCTTCTCAATGCTAATTCTAGTCCCTGAATTAGTGAACCAGTGTGAGGATGTGATATAGCTGCCATTCATTTAGCTACCATATCATTCTGGATAGGAACATCTGCAAAATGGTGTAAACATAATAAAAATAAGCAGTTTTCACTTGACAGCGCATTTCATATTAAAAAGAAAAAAAAACACCACAAAGGGTAATCCATGCAAATTACATGATTTGAAATTGATCGAGTCAGGGTTTATGCTAGTTATTCTTCTTATGCATAAATGCTCACACACTTGGGAGGATTTTCACCGGATTTTCATGAATATGAAATTTCTTGGACAAATGCTCCTACAAATGATTTATGAATAAATTGGTTCATATCCTGGCCCATTAATGATGAGTAGCCCATGTCTTGTGTAAAATGCTGCATTTCACGACAGCTGATTAGACTTACCTAGCTCGTTAAATAAGTCAGACATCTACGTTTTGGGATTTCTATAAAGCTTCTCTGCGACAACATCTATTTGTAAAAGTGCTATGGATATTTAACTGCTTACCTGGCGTATGCCGAGACGATAAGCCATGATGCGGTCCACTGTATCAGGGTTCATCTGGGTCCACTGAAGCTTATAGCCGTAAACACGGGGTCGGTTCTGCCACAGTGGACTGTAGGTGTCGTAGTAGAACTCTGGAGAATAAGCTTTTCCTGCAGGAGCAGAACAGAAACATTTCTCACTCGGGCATGCATCAGGTAACACACTGGCATTATACACAAACTGTATACAGAGTTGATAACACAGATCACTGTATTTGAATTATAAGATAAGATAAGATAAGATAAGATAAGATAAGATAAAACTTTATTAATCCTGGAGGAAATTCTGGTGCCAGAAACTGCTTCAAGAGCAAAGAACGTGGAAAAAAAATATACATGCAATCAAGCAAAAAATGAAATGAAATGAAATAAAAAAATAAGAAATTCACAAACTAGACATAGGATAGACCTAAAGTAGAATGCAACAACCAAACAAACAGTTCCATAGCAACAATGATGAGTACTATTGCACACGATATTGCTAAATGATGTTTCATATGATATTGTTAACTGATATTGGTATATGATATTGTACATGATTTTGCTAGATGCTGCACATGAAGAAGCTTGGGTTAAAACCTAACGAGTATAATGTTAATAAACGCTTTCAATCAATCAATATATATATATATATTCAAGAATTCTTGCTTTAAGAACTGAAATTTTGCAAGAATAAAAAAAAAACTTGTTTGTGTCAGTGGAAAGCCAAGCGGGTTTACTTTTTTTTTTTTCTTTTCTTTTTTTAAAAATATTTTTTTTTTGCATTTTGTGCAAGATTTAGTGAAGCAGCATGGGTCGCAAGGACGTTATCAAGGACGGTAGCAAAAAGAAAACGGAGCAACTTTCAGTTCAATTCTTAAAGCAGCCGGTGCCAAGAGGAATCATTATTTAGGTTAAGTGGGGTATAATTACTATTTATTTAAAATGTAAATGTTTGTATATGGAAAATATGATTAGAGTGTTGGAAATTAGAAATATTGGTCATCGTTTTGGATGGCTAGAACAGATTATCTGCATTTGCATTATTTCCTATAGGAAAATGCGTTTCACAATATGAACGTTCACCTTGAAAACTCGTCTCCGGAACAAATTAAATTCGTATGCTGAAGTACCACTGTATGTACAACATAGAGGAAAATCTGGGAAGTGTACACAGCAAAAGAGCTTCTTATTGTGTTGAATTAACATCCTACAGCGCTTACATACTGTAGTCCAATCAGACTCACATGAACTCCGAAAGCGCTAAATTAACACTCTGTGTATTTCCTATTTAATACTGGAGCACGGAATTAGATGAAAACTACCATGAAACAGTATCTTACTTCATTCATTTACAAAGGTCATTTGCAAGCCAAGTAAATAATGTGAATGGCCTCAGGGTAAAGTCTTAATCAAAATTTCATTTAAAACATTATTATGAAGCACTATGTAGACCTTCTAAGTGTCATGCCACTGATTTAAAAAAAAAAAAAAAACTAATACGCTGTAAATAAGCAGAGGAAACATGCAATGTGCCTAAAGCAGGTGTGAGTTTTGATTGATGTTTTGAAAGTTGGTCAGTTTATGAACCAACATAAAAGGCAGCTGCTCCCCAGCCAACGTCATATCACGATTGACCAAACATCAGCTTCAGTATCATCATGCATCTCAGTCTCATCTGTTAATATCCAGAACATTACAGTTGATGACTCGGTCCGAGCTTTCCCGAGAGTTATTGTGTTCATGACAGGTGCTGACGAAACCACAGACAGAGCTGTAAGGGAAGCGAGCGTGGCTATTGACATGGAAGGATGTGAAGTTGCTGATCTCTGCAAGCAGCCTCATAAACCTGCCAGTGGTGTTTATGTCAGCCATGACTTATTAAGAGGCTGTGGTGGCCCAGACACTTTTTTAATGATCTGCAGATTTAGCCCTGCAGGCTGGGAGGAGGGCCATTGCAATCCCATCAGGAACCTGCCTAAGCACATCCCAAATGGCACAACAAAACATTGAGGAAGAGGGAAAGGGAGAGAGGGGGAGATAAAGGGGAAAGGAGAGCACCAAATGAGAACAGATTTATTAAGTTATGACAGACATTTTGTGCCTCCCGAAGTAGAGCGAAACAACAGCTTTCTGTATTTATAAAAGCTTCTCGTGCTCTGTGCTGTTTTTAAAAATTTTTTTTTATGGTATGGGACACGTACTGTACATTACGACCACTTGAAATTAACAGATTTATTCAGTTTATAGGTCTTGGTACTGCTGGCAAGACACCTGGACATCTGGAGAATGCCCAGAATGGCTCTGTCAGCTTGAGCTCTTTACAACCAAAAAGCATCTCAGAAGACACGACACAACAAACCGTTAGGCAGATGGGCTACAGCAGCAGAAAACCACATGGACCTCCAGTCCTGTCAGCCAAGAACAGAAAACTGAAGCTACAGCGCAGGCACGGGCTAACCGAAACTGGACAGTTGAAGAATGAATTCCGGCTGCAGCATACAGACTACGCGGTCTGATTTTGGCAGCATGAATCCGTGCACACAACCTGTCTTGTGTAACATTTCAGACCGCTGCTGGTGGTGTAATGGCGTGTGGAATGTTTTGCCACTCATTGAGGCCGTTTAATAGTAATTAAGCAAGGTTTGCACAGCGAAGCCTATTTGAGTATTGTTGTTAACAAAGAGAATCTTCAAAATCGACCCATTTCATAATGGCTAAATGCAGCAAGTCAGCAATGTCTATAAACATGACAATGACCTCATTACAGGTACACACCTTTATTTACGTCTCTACTGTATAGTCAAGTTAAATATATGTGATGAGCAATTTGTTTTGAAGAACTGCACAAGTGAAGTGTATAACATACTGTATAAATAAGACATGCGTGATGCACAATATATATATAATACATTTTGGAAAAATAAATTAACTAAAAACAAACAAATATAACAAAATGCAACCATGATTAAGAAAATCGATGACTACTAACATATGTTAGAAACAGATAAAAGCAAATAATAATAATWAAAAAAAAAAGATCAGGGAGAGATCACGTTATTCTATTTGGAAAATATTGTATGTATTACTAATAATCTCCTGTATTTGCATTGGTTTGTGTTCTTCTAAATTTTTATTTTGGAATCTTCCCCAGAACTTCAGCTCCCATCATGCACTTCACCATGGTCACAATTGTATTCACCTGAACCGCATTAAGTTTATTATCTTGTCAATTTAATGTCAGTGTTTCAGTTAGGTCTTGTTTTCAGCGGAAAATAATTTAAATTCCCAGCATGAACATTCCAGATTGTCCAATCTGCAGATCACTGCGAAGTATACAGTACACTCTCATGGGTTTACCCCGAACTACAACAAGTGCCTTTAAATATTACTGCTTCCTTGTGTATGAACCCTGCATTGAACTTTGCCTATGTTTTTGCCTAGTCTGAAATATTCCACTTGCTGGTCACCTGACCTTTGCCCGTGACCGATCCTGTTTTTGTGACACCCGTGTTCATTTTGTCTTCGGCCCTTAGCACACAGCATAAACTAAAAGATAGACTGCTAATTTTTTTTAGTTCCAAGTAAATGCTTCATTTCTCCTAAATATTAATTAGAAAAATATATAATTAATCAAATGCTCAAACAGCTTAGCATTCCTTAAGGCACTGAATATATTAGCAAGTTGAAATTACATGATTAACTCTTAAAGAAGTCCTATTATGCAAAGTTCACTTTTTTTTTAGATGGCTCTCCAGTCTGCATGTACAAACAAACAAAAAAAGAAAAAGAAAAATAATCTCTGCTGTTTGTCCATTTTCATATTGGCAGAGGTTTAAAAAAATAGCCAATTTGATTTCGCCCTAATGTGATCTCAAATACTGTAAGAAGATACCCTTCCCTGGCTTGCTACCCAACTTCACATCAGCTCTGCTGTTCTCTGGCGGGACATGTCTCAGCAGTAGCTCAATTATATTAACACTGAAACGGGTGAACCAGTGACCTCTGAAACCAATGTTAAGATATTAAAGAAATAGTAAAATATCTGAGCTTTAAATCAGATTGTATCTTTTCAAATATCACAGCTTTCCAGGTATATGTCATTAAAGTATTTGTAATATTAAATAAATAGTTTGTAGGTTTTAGATCTGACCCACATTAGATTCAAGTTCAAATACACTGCCATTATTAAGACTACTTTTTGTTTCATTCCTTTCAATTGGATGAAGCGAAAAGTTCTGATTTTCAAAGAGGCCAGAAAGTGTTGGATTGTCCAAGGGACAAATAGCAAGGCTTTCTTGAAAGCCTCATTATTGTGCTGTTTGAAGCTCTCTCTCATTGTATGCCTCGGTAAGTTGTGTCTATTAAAGCTGCTAAAGAAAAGTAAGTCAACAAAGTATTAGGAATGTATTAATAGCTAAACCATTGCTGTTCAAATCCAGGCTTGGAGTCCAGCACTGTGATTCATGTAATCTGTTAATCACCAGGGTTAGTGGCCGTGTTTAAGTGTTGGTTGGTTACAAACTGTGCTGGCCTTCCAGGAAAAGATTTGAACAGATCTGAGCTAAATCTTACTTGTTCCACAAATACATTTTGGTGCATACATACAATCATGAAACTATGGTGGAAGCCTGTAATGACATCCTGTCGCTGTTCATTACATTACATTTCGGCAGACACCCTCATCCAGAGTGACTTACATTTTTAGGGTTAAGGGTCTTGCTCAAGGGCCCAACTTGTGGCCAGAGTGTTCATAGGATTTGAACCTGGGACCTTCTGAATCGTAGTCCAATCGAGCCCCTCTAGCAACCCACGTGCATACACACACTCGCACAGATATTAACAATTTGGAAATGCTAATCAGCCTACATCACATAAGCGGAGAACCCAATGCACACGTGCCAACCATTGGAAGATTTAAAGTCCCAACCCTGGAGATWTGGGCGTATACAGGCAGTATGCTTACATTATAGTATGATACCCTAAGGTAACAGTTGTATGCTACCATATATGTCAAGCCACTGAGAATAGAATGAAAGGCTTAGTGAATGGATAAGTGCACTGTGTGGTTCTTTATGAAATTACCTTTTTTTTCTATTTTAGAAAAAAACAATTTCTTGGCTGTTACAGTTTTAAAGATGAGTTGCAAGTAAAATTAACAAGTAAACATCAACGCCATCAACAACAACAGAAACAGCAGCAACATTTCAACACCAAAGGCTCAAACTAGAGCAATGTGCATTGTGTTACCCTGGCAGAGCGAATGAATAGCTTCCTTAACTCGGCTCTGCGGACTCCACAGCCGGGCATCTCGGCATTTCTGATTAAGCCTTTGCTATAGTTTGGCTTGATCTCAGGCCTGTGTGTACAGAGTCTGGCCTCTTGCATGGTCTGATAATCAGATTTCCTGAGTGCTTTTTGATCTTGGTTTTAGCAACTGACTGTGGCACATCTCATACGTCTCGGCTGCCTTACTGTTCCTGATGTCAAACGAGGACGAATGAAGGAAAGAAAAAGCAGTTGTGAGGGGGAAAAATCTACAATTCAGAAAGTAGAATTTAAAGTCAATCTCCCGATAAGGCAAAGGAAAATTGCCAAAATAAAAAAAATACAAAAATATCTATTTTTTTATGCTCTCAGACTTTTAGACCTCATTGTATGAAAACCACCAACGTTATCATTTTAAACCTCTTGGTGTCATCTTTAAGTACTTCTAATGCAGATTATAATGTCTGCTACTGTATATCCCTTTTCTTTAACTGTCCACATGCAAGAAAACATAACATTGGTTTAATACAACTCCTTCCCCCCCAGCTCACTTACTGTGAGTACAAAACAGGAGCCATTATACCTACAGCGAACAGGAGCGAAGCTCCTCTTGGGAAGCATCGCTTACAAACTGGGCCAGATTTTAGGGCTAATCAGTAGCTGGAGTAGACTAACCTCCCTGGAGTTCGCAGGCTCTGCTAACTCTGGCAGCTGCCTTTGTGTCCAGATGGCAGGGGAAGGCAGAGCACGGGGAGAGGAGTGAGCTGCTGAACGATGGCAAGGCAGCTCTCCACCTTACCATGGCAAGGAAATAGAGACAGGCTGCTGAGATCTGCTTCAGGCTTTACCTACAGCTCACGGGAAGGCAGCTCTGATTTATGCCAAGCAGTGCAGAGAGGTCCATGTATTCAGCCCTTAAAGCCAAACAGTACTGGAGGAGAAGAGGCTTCAGTGGCGCCAGGATCAGGCAACAAATGCAGACCGAGTCTGACAGCCAGAGTCCCCTCGGCTCCTTTGAGCTCTCAGATGACTGCTCTGGCCATCAATCCATATCTCTTTCTGTCATGTAGCACTGGTGTAGAAGATGTGATGGACTCTAAATGGCCGTGATTCTACTCCTTCTTTAAGTTAAGCATGCTTCGTTTCAGCTGCAGTGGCCGAGGTGGTATAAAATGAATACTTTTCCCAGCTATTTCTTCTGCCTAACCATAATGTGTCATTTAACATTAAGACATGCATACACAGCTGTTGTGAACCTTATTGAAAATATTCCCTATTCATTTTTTTTTTCTTTCTGKGTGTGCATTTCTTTCCATTTCTTTCTATCAATTACCTGGTCCTTGATATAAGGGAGGCAAACTGACAAAACTAATTTGGGAGTCTGAATGAAATGGAAAATTAAATACCTTTGCTTCAGGACAAATAAGTAAGTTTGAAGAGCAAAGAATCCATAGAGAAAGGCTATGGCCGTTGTATTCATGCCACATTTTTCATCCGACTTATTATAAGTCTATTTATTACTGTAAATTACAGAAATCTTAATCATTTTTTTTTACTTACAACTGAATTCATTATTACTCTTTAAGTGTAACAGATGTACTTAAGTACTGCTCTGTCATAGTACAAAAAGAACTGACTTACAGTAGAGTGACACATTCTATCACAAAATCTCCTCAACAGTTCTATTTTTTAAAATTAGTTCTACTTGAAAACGTATCTGAAAGCACTATTACTGTATCTCTTCTTACATTCTACAGAGTAACATTAAGGGTTTCCCCTTAAGCGACAAACCAAAGATCCAGCCAGAGTGCTAGATTTACAACCCAATATCACAGGCTTAATATTTGATGATACAAATGTCCAACCCTGAAACAGCAAACATCGTGACAGCAAACACTGAGAGAAGACCAAACACTGAGACAACCAACACATTTGTTTGAGGATGTATGTTAGCTACCTTCTGTTTGGGAATTTTCTCTGAGACTGAGATTAGATAGTTAACATGGAATAGCTTACAGCTAGCTGGCCAGTTGATTATTATTATTTCACTTAACAGTTAAATAAGGATTAGACAAGGCTTTTAAAAGCCACAGTCCAAAGAAATGCAGATTAGGATAATTAGCGTTCCCAAATTGGCTGTAGTAAGTGAATGCGCGTGTGAATGCTGGCTGGAGGTCCTATCACGGTCGTAAAAATGGGAATAAATCCAATGGTTACCATTGGCCTTCATGGTCCCTATTTGGACTAGATGGATGGATGGAAGACTTTTCAAAACAAGGTCTCTTTCTAGTATATAAGTAGGGTACCTCAAAAACATATGTAATTTTTTTTTTTTTTTACTCTTTCACCCCCCCCCTCCCCCCATTACCCAAACCTCTACCATGGATCCAAAATTAAGTTAGCACGTTAGCATTCAGTCAATGGAAATTCAAGTTATAACTCTATAAACACCAGAACTGGCTCATAATTTATGAAAATGGCCCAGAGTGCCTTCACTGTCCTTGAATTCTCTGGAGATACATATCTACTTGATTCATTTTATAAACCAAGTCTTTTTAAAAAATATATATATATTTAAAGCTTTAAATAAATTGAATAAATTGCAAGTCATATCATGGCTAAGGCTGACTACTTCATTCCCCTCACCAGTAATAAATGACTCCATCCTGCAAAAGTGCTCGAAATGCATGCAATATTTATTCTGGTTTTCCTGCCTTTTTGGTTCTAAAGTTTTTTTTTTTGTATGAATGTTTTCGGTTCATGCTCACCAATGCTTGCCAAAAAAATAAGAACGAAATGATAACAGAACCAGTTTGTAGAGACAGCGTTCTCCCATCCTGAGTTACGTGTCTAATCCTGGGGATAAACAGTCCATTCCTGCATACACATTAAATCATTGACCTGCTTGCCTTTTGGAGACGGACCAAAACCAGAATTTATAATTACTGCTATAACCGTAACTGCCACACTGCAGTGTTCCTTTAGGCCATAACAGAAACTAACCTGTAACTGTGTGCAATAGTTTCAACAGTTTTGACATTTGAAGCAATGTTTATAAAAATGTACGACATAAGGTATAACACGATAAAAAAGTTCTGCGAGTGAATTTGCAGGAGTTGTAAAGTTGCACAGACAGACTCCTAGAGACACCACGGCCAGGTCGGTCCTGCGCTGGGTTGCATCAGCCAGGGCGTGTAGTCCTCTAGACGCCCCCTCACTCCACCCCCCATGGCAGACATAACTGGTTGGACGCACAGTGAGATAGCAGCAGCAGCAACGGACTGTCTAGGGAGGTGCCCAGCTCGAGGACATAAAGTGTGAAGTAATTCATTTTTCCATAGTGAGGTCAGGTACAAACTGCCACTGCCAGTTATAGCAACCAAGTTGAAATGCAGACTTACAGTACCTGCGATTACCCGCAATAGAAACTGGATAAATACTATATAATTATGTCACTTTTCGCACTCGGTGGAAAAAAAAAAAAAAAAAGAAAAACTAAATTTCGATCAGATTCAATTGTCTTTATTTGTCTTTTTCGGTCTTTATCTTTATTATGCTATAATTTGAATGCTTATTGTGGTAAGTTGCAAGTTGGTGACTGCATTATAATAAATTTACTGCAACTTCAAAAGTTACTGTAAAGCAAATAATATAATTCCAAATAGCCCATACAAAAAGAAGAGGCTAAAAACAGACATCAAGCAGATATTCACATCATTCCATGTTGATTTTAGCCAAGTTACTTGTTACATGAACCGGTTATCAAGAATTGGGTTAAATTATTACGTAAACTTTGAAAGCTCACACTGCCTGATCACGTAGATAATAACAGTTTATTCAATCAAATAATAGTGATCTGTAATATCTTTCCTTTTTATATGAGACAATATGTTATCAGTATATTAAAAATATTATTAAAGGGCTCTGTACCTGGAGTACTACAGGTAAAAACCAACCCAAAGATGATTGCGTAGTTGAAAAAATAAAGACTTTAGTTGTATTTAGTTAGTAAAAAGTTAATGATTTATAATGTAGTGTAATGGGATTAATATTTTACATAAAAAAGGGTGGAAGAAATGTTACAGGACTTGACAGAAATTGTAATTATAATGATTTTAAACCATAATTGGCTCAGAAAAAAAAGAAAGAAATAATCCATGCACAGCAGATTTCAATTGTCACAACCCTTATTGTGGTGCTTTTTATACATCATTGCAGAATTGTGCAATTCTCCCTATACGTAAAACGTGGCTTATACCCATCAAAATCCAAAAATAGTTACCACACACACTCACACACACACATGGCATGAAGTGATGTATAATCCTTCTATGGTAATGCAGGTTTTAAAGATCACCGCCCTGTTGTAGTTCATCAAAGCAATGGATTAAAACAGTATTTCTGAAAAAAGTAGGTCACATTGGTTTTAAAATAGCATTGTGTAAGAAATAAGCACAAAGCAAATGCATGCAGCATCAATAAATGCTGTTATATTACTCACAGCATACTATTATTATTATTATTATTATTATAACTTTTACTATTATGTATTATTCTCCTGATAATATACGAAAACTCATCCTAAGTACAATGTAGTTTGTAGTACAATACTTTGCTACTTGTATATTTAATATATACAGTACTGTGTGTGTATACTTTAAAATTATCTCCTAGTGAAATGTATTGGACACATTTATGTATTGCTAAAATATTTTCACTTACAGTTAATTTCTGTTTACACTTTACAGTTTTCATAATACATACTGTACTAGCACATTCAATAAAAATTATGTACTACATACTAGTACATTCAAAAAGGACCAGTTGTGGAGGGCCAGACACACACACACACACACACACACACACACTCCACCTGGTAATTAACAGATTAGTTGAATCAGCTGTGTTTGAACAGAAGAATCACCAAACTGGGCCTCCATGTGTTGAAGATCCCTGTAGTACACACTTAATGATACAATTATTTCTTCAAGGATTCAAAAGGTAAATGAATATGAAGGTGCAAACAGTCAATGAATCCAGACTCATGGACGTCAAACAACAGAGGCAAACAGAGCATTATATTATATGTATGTGTAGTGTCTGTTCGGAATGAGTCATCACACTGTATATGTGGGTAATTTAATAATACGTAGGGAAAAAAGTTGTGGTACTGTACATCATTAAACAGCATGCAGAAGAAATATCATAAGATAAGATAATAAGCTACCAGTCAAAAGTTTGGACACACCATCTAAACCCATGGTCTTTCCTCATTTAAATTTCTTTTTACTGCATAAAACATAAATCCTGAGGTTCCCCTTAAAAAATGCAGTAATCTCATTTGAACAGTTGATATTGAGATACGTCTTCTACTTATGCTCTGTAAAACTTGGATAATGGCTCTATTGAACGTCTAGTCTGCAGCAGAGGTACTGCAGGTTTTGGTCTTGTTTTCCTGGGAAGGTCTTCATGAGAGCAAGTTTCATTATGGTGCTTGATGGGTTTTGTAAATGCATTTGACAATACTGTTCTTGCAAGTGCTCCAGAACATCTGACCTATGTGTCTTACAATAACAACTGACTGTTGTTGTTGTTGTTGTTACTTAATAACCTAATGCCATATGTGTTATTTCATAGTTTTGAAATGATCCAGTATTGTTCTAGAATGTAGAAAATAAACGTAAATAAATCCAAAGATAACATTTCCAACAGGCATTTGTTCATCTTCTTGGCTTAATTGACATTTCATACCTTTCATATATTTTTCATGCCTTTATAGTTCACAATGTTATTCCCGTTTTTCATTAATAGTAGTGGTGGCTCCCTCAGACGGCCCGTATTATTTTTGTAAACATGAAAGATTTGGCGAGTAATGTGGGTTGCACCGGTGCTCTCCCCGCTGTGAATGGTGTGCTATTATTTTTGAAGGAATATGACTGATGGGATCTGTTATTGTTATGTTTGGCACAAAAAGCTCTTCAAATGACGCCTAAAATCTCTGCAAAAATAACTCCATAGACTATAATGGGGTTCTTACAGTGGACACACATTGATTTGGCAAAACAACTACCTCTCTATCTCTCTCGCTGATGTGCTCACAATTTTGAACTCACCCCCACAAAGCTTATAACAAAATAGAGAGCCCGGCCTCCTACTTTCTTTAAACCTCAAATGGAGAAGCTTTGACAAACAAGCTTTTGATTTGGGAGCCATCAAGGTTTGTTTGGTACATGACAAAAAAACGGATTTTCACATTCATTCTGCACCCTGGTGTCGGTTACATTCTCAGCCTGCGAGTTACACATAGCCACAGGCGGTCCTAAAACAACTGGGCCAAATCCATGACCGCTCCCCTCACTCACATACAGCACACACACACACACACACACACACACACACACACACACACACACACACACACACACACACACACACACACACACATAGGAGAAGTGTATGGCCAGATCTCAGGGATCCCATGGTCTACAAATAAAATATTTTCATCATTTGGACCCCCCACCCCTGAAAAAAAAAAAAAAAAAAGATGTACCCGTGCACTCCTACAATGTATCATTCCTTCATTCGTTTTTAATTAAAAAAAGGAAGAAAAAAAACACTTTTTTAAAAATATTTTTTTTCCAACTGCATATAAACCAACATGGCAGCAGCTGCACAGGGCTTTTAGTGGTGGAACTTTACACATTTCAAGTTAACAGCAGCAAATGGGGACAACGAATACCTTCAACCTCAACACAACCATACCAGCTTCAAACCTACAAAATTATCATTTTAAACAAATATGTAACAGAAGAGATATTATGAAGTATTAATCCAAATAAAAATTCAATAAATGTTTTAAAACATTTGAAAACTATTATTATAATTATTATAATTATTATTATTATTATTATTATTATTATTATTATTATTATTAAATTGACACTTAAAATTCCTATTTTCACCTCAATTCTAACAGATCTGTGAATTAAATTCAGGCAAGAAAAGCTTAACCAACTACAGAATACTTATTTCACAGTGACAGACCATCACGGCAAAAAGTTATTGTTAAAATCTTGATTGCTTTGACGTGACCCAAAGGTTATTACAAACAGTAACAAGGTGGCACAAGGTGGCACAAGGTGGAGGACATACTGTACTGGATCGGGTCCTAACCCTTCGCATGGCACCGGTGCACACTGACACTTAAAACTTAGTGGATTTTTGTTATTGTCTACATGTTAATTATTATCAAAACATTTTTGTCTGTATTGTCATATTGGTTTATACAGTATGCAGTTTATCAGAGGTTTACACTTTTGGCTTCCTTAAATGGAGTGAAAATCACCATGCTCTTTAGATAAAAAGATAAAACAGCATAAAAAAATAAAAACGTAAAAAAAAAAATAAAACGTAACTCAAAAAAAAAAAAAAAACAGTCAGCATGTTATCCGTTTTGCTCCAACAAATTGGGTTTGGAAACGATTATTTAAGAAACAAGCGTTTTTCTAATGGGATTGGGTTAGAGCTTCACATATTCTCCCCATGCCTGTGTAGGTTTCTGTAATAGACTGGCATCCCAGAGTGCTTTCCCACCCATCCCAGAGTGCAATTTTCCTGAAATAAGGTGGGATTGAATTCAACATTTGAGTGCTTATAGAAGACCAAACAATAAACAATTGTTGTTTTGCTTTTCATCATTATTCAGCTTATTTGCTTCTCTGCCGTTAAATGCTAGTGGTAAATATTTGAACCATTTCATGGCACATGTTATTTAGAGAGCAATTTCTTTCTTCACTCATGACATTTTATGTCTCTGTACATTTAGTTTTTTTGCTTATTACATTTTGATTTAAACGACGCTTCCACTGGGACATAACTCAGAAATTTGAAACATGACGTCTAAAGTTAAGGAAGCCATGACAGGTGATACACTTCCTGTTTGGACATGATCATCAAAATTTAACACATTTTTTGGTTCATCCAAGTACCGACAAAGACCGTCAAACACATGATACAGTTATAACTCTTAAATATCCCATATCCACATTAAATATCCAAAGTTCTCTTACCAGTGACCAGGAAGGTGCAGCGCCCAGCCCCGGCCTCATTGATGATGTCGCATGTGTACTCCCCGTAGCCATCACGGCTGAGGCTACGTACTGTGTACTCGGTCTCATCGCTTGTGTCAAAGTGGCCTGCGTGCAGCAGACGGGAGCCCAGGCGCCATTCGTACCGCAGCACACGTGAAGGGTGAGCACGCAGCACACGGCAGGTCATCGGTACGGGCCGACTCAGACCCTGCCGAACCTCTAGCGATACAGGCTCCACAGCCGGAGGGTCTGCAAAACATCAGAGAAAGAGGGTCAGTAGGTGATAGCAAACATGAACAGTACAATTAGAAATTAGTAGACTGTAATATTTCACTAATATTCAAAACAGGAGGCCAATCAGAATTAATATAGAGCATATAAACACATCACTCGAAGCAGTCTGACCCAATCTGGCCTGATTGGAATGAATTTTCATTCTGGGGGGACGGGTGTAAACCTTTTGATAAACTGTCTAGTAGGTAAATATTAGCCATGTTAACACAATCGATAACATTAGGTCAATTGAGCAGTTTCTCGCAAGGAAATTTTGCTTCCATTCTTGTCTGGTAAACTCCAAGTGAACTACACTCTCCTACCTGTCTTCACTTCAGACTTTAAACCACTTTGTCTCTGGGTGAGATAGGGACACTGATTGGTTCGTCATTTTACATCTAACCAATCACAGATGAGACTGAATTCTTGTAACCAATCATGAAGCAGAAGGTGGGACTTATGGAAGGCGTACCCAAACCCTAAAGTTGGAGGGAAATACCTTTCCTCCTCCTTCTTCTTCTTCTTCTTCTTCTTCTACTATATGTCTGGGAGATTAAATGCTTTACAGACAACAGAACTACTTTAGCATGTCAAAAAATGTTATGCTGTTAACATGTAAAACCACTTCATGTAGGTCACTTCTTATAGGTGGGTCAAGGGTAGTTCAGTCGTTAAGGGTATGGTTCAGAAGGTCAAACCCCACAACCTCCAAGTTGGCACTGTAGGGCCCTTGGGCATGGCCCTTTACCCTCAACTGCTCAGCTGTATAATTAAATAAACTGTAGTGCACTGGTTAGGACTGTTCCGATGCACATCCAGGGTCCGGGTTCGATCCCCGGCCAGGCTCGATTCCTGTCTCTGTGTGCATGGAGTTTGCATGTTCTCCTTGTGCTTGGTGGGTTCCTCTGGGTGCTCCAGTTTCCTCCCACAGTCCAAATACATGTAGGTTAGCCTAACTGGCATTCCCAAGTTGCCTGTAGTGTGCTCCAGGCCCCCTGCCCCAGTGAATACAGGATAAAGCGGTATAGACCATGAGTGAGAGTAAGTGATTAAGTCACTTTGTATAAGGGTGCCTGACAAATGCCATAAATCTATAAGATCAGCATCCATGTAAACCGTTAAGTTGGATTTATAATGATTTCAATCAGATTGAAAAAATATTGTCCACGTACATACATAGCTATTTACTGCAGTACATTTCACTTTCGTTTGAATTATTAGGCTATTTCTTTGTTAAATCATTTTTATAGTTGTCGACTAAGGATTGTTCTCTCAACACTGATGACTCAAAAATCAATAATGAGCAGATATAAACGAGGAAGTAATAGAAATCAAACAATAAACAATAAACAACAATAAAATTTCATCTGTTCAACCTGGTTGAAATATGTCATATGTCTCTCTTTGCGATGTTGGATTTATTTATTTATTTATTTTGGTCTGCTTAGCAGCGGCAGACTAATGCAGGGCACAGATGAACTCAAACAGCTTTGGCTAATTAACTTGCCTTCATGTGCCAATTTGACAGGCTTGGACAGAAGTCACAGTAGGGGAAATGCAGCTGAAACAGTAAGCGGAAGTAGCAACAAACAACCAAGCCTTAAATTGTCAGAAATTAACTGCTTCCCGTTAACATAAGGCCAGACAGAGGGAGATTCACTTTAACACCTCCGCCACTGTTGGAGGACAACATAAATCTGACGAGCACAGGGCCACATTTACAGTAACTGGAGGAGCATTTATCTGTTTGTTCATGTAGATGCTTACTAGATCGTTCCAAGTAACCGTTTCCTTCTACAGAATAGAATTAAACTCCAATGATCCAATCATCTAAATGAGAATAGTAAATAGTAATGACCTTTAATTCTTAACACTCAAGTAGCAATAATTCACAGAGCCTGATAGCACATTAAAAGCATGCTCATGCTGCACCAAGATAAAAGCAAATTTTAACAAAAGCATACGCGAGCCATCTGTTCTTTTAATTATGATGATGCTGAAATAGTGACACCGGGTGAAAGACAACATTTCAGAGATGCTGAGATGCAGAGGTGGAGTTCTGTCAGCCATCTGTGAAAAAAATACTGCCTTTTCTGCTTGAGAACTTTGAGAGATTTATGAAAACCACGCAAGGGTCTTCAACAGTAAAAACAGTATGAAATATGTCAATATTTCCAGGACTGTTATTAGTCCTGTATGTTTGTGGTGGCATAGTGGCGTAGTGGTTAGTACTGTGGACTCGCACCTCAGGGATGCAAAATTCCATTCCCACCTCTGGTCTGATTGCGTGAAGTTTCCATGTTCATCCAATGCTGGGTTTCCTCCAAGTATTCCAGTTTCCTCCCACAGTCTGAAGACATGTCCAGTTGGTGGTTCCAAATTGCCCATAGTATGTGTATGTGCCCTGTGTTAGACTGGCACGCTGTCCAGGGTGTACCCTGCCTTGTGCAACAACCAACTTTACATCCGCAATTGGAAATCAAAAGGGTGGCCTATGATACACATTAGGCAGCCAAAAGTTTTTGGACACCTGCTCATCACACCAATTTATGGTTCTTCCCATAACTGTTGCCACAACTTGGAAAAAAATGCCTAAAAGTGACATATAGTTGTCTAAGAGGCTTTAGTTGTCTAAAAGTCACGCGGCATGACAATGCCCCAGTGCGCAAAGCAAGGTCCATGAAAACATGATTTGCCAAGGTTGGAGTTTGTACAGAGTCTTGACCTCCTTTAGGATAAATGCAGTCCAGGTGTTCTCACCCAATATCTGCGCTAGTACCTTACTAATGTGCTTATTGCTGTATGAGGACATTCTAGTGGGATGCCTTCCCAGAAGATGGTATTCTTAAAAAGCAAATGTGGATATGATGATCAGGTGTCCACACACTTTTGGCAAATAGTGTATTTGCGAGTCATAAGGAGACATGGAAATAGTGTACAAATAGAAAGATATATTTTCTGATCAGGCTGAAACATCAACATGTTAACACTACTCCAACAACAGACTCTTGGTTCAGACTATGAACACAGACACATCTGTCTCATTCACTCGCTCATCGTCGATAGCATTTTATCTTGTATACAGGGTCGTTGCGGGGTGGATGGAGGTGTGGTGTATAACCATAAATACATGTTGTATAACTCCAAAAGTTCTAGCCTGATCAATTGTGTATGAATCGTTTTTTTTATATCCCATTATGACCTGTAAATACATTATTTGGCCAAACGTGTATGGACACCTGATCATCATACCCATATTTGCTTTTTAAAACACCTTCTTCAGCATGGCAAGTTTTCATGGCACAGATTCAACAGTTTCAAGGTACTAGAAACAGTCCTTTTGGTTCATATTAACGTGATAGCACCACTCAGTTGCAGCAGATTTGTTAGTTGCACATCCATGATGCCAGTCTGATGACTGTGAAGGCCATTTGAGAACTGTGATCACATTGTCATGTTGAGGAAACTGGTTTGATATGTACATGGTTGACATATGTGCGTTATCCAGTGGTCATGAACAGCAACAATACTTCGGTAGGCTGTGGAATTTAAACAATGCTCAATTGATACTAAGGGGCCCAAAGTTTGGCAAGAAAATATCCCCCACACCCGTACACCACTACCAGCCCGAAATATTGATAAAAGCCAGGATGGATTTTGAGCCTACCATTCGAATGTCACAAGAGAAATCGAGACTCATCAGACCCGGCAATGTTTTTTCCAATCTTCTATTGTTCAATGTTGGTGAGTCCATGTGTACAGTATTGTATCTTTAGTTTTCTGTTCTTAGCTGGCACCCGGGGTGGTTTTCTTCTGCTGTATCTTATCTGCCTTGAGGTTCAGCATGTTGTGTGTTCATACATGCCATACCTCAGTTGTAAAAAGATGTTATTTGAGTCATTTTTGCCTTTCTATCAGCTCGAAACAGTTTGGCCATTCTCCTCTGACCTCTGGCATCAACAAGGCATTTTCCACAGATAACTGCCGCTCACTGGATATTTGATCTTTTTCATCCCATTTTCTATAAACCTTAGAGATGGCTCAGTGGTAAAAAATTTTGCAAAAACTCACACCAGTCTGTCTGGCACCTAGCAACCATGCAACGTTTAAAGTGATTTAAACCTGTTTTTTTCCACCACATTCTGGTGCTTGGTTTAAACTTCAACAGATCGTCTTGACCAAGTGTACATGCCTAAATGGATTGAGTTGCTGCCAGGTGATTTAACTGATTAGATTTTTTCCTGTTAACAAGCAATTGAATAATGAATTGCCAATGAACATATACAGTACAGACCAAACGTTTGGACACACCTTCTCATTCAAAGAGTTTTCTTTATTGTGTTCTTTATTGTGTTCTTTATTGTGTTCTTTATTGTGTTCTTTATTGTGTTCTTTAGCTCAAACGCGTCTCTTCTGCTTGTTGCCTGTCCTTAGCAGTGGTTTCCTAGCAGATATTCTAGCATGAAGGTCTGATTCACACAGTCTCCTCTTAACAGTTGTTCTAGAGATGTGTCTGCTGCTAGAACTCTGTGTGGCATTGACCTGCTCTCTGATCTGAGCTGCTGTTAACCGCCGATTTCTGAGGCTGGTGACTCGGATGAACTTCTCC
>QMIH01001948.1:0-11589 GCA_003987875.1 Clarias batrachus
TTTTTGTCCAGGCCTGTTCCATGAGTTTATTTATTTTTTAATAATTCTGTTGAAGCATGGTTGAAAAGCAATGTCTGACTTTCATTGGTTAACATTCATAGAATTTTTAAAAATTATTACTTTTGTCAGATTAAAGTTTTTTATGTGACCATTGTGAGTTTTTCTTTCATTGACCAAAGGGTACCAACAATTTTGTCCACGTGTGTACATACACACATTTTATATGTAGCCATACACCTGTGCAAACACATACATGGTCAGATCCATGAATATTTGGACAATGATGCAATTTTCATATTTTTCATCTCTTTTTCATGCCGCCACAGTATATTATAAAAAAATTTAAGGAAATGCCATTAAAATGTTTTCTAGTGTTTCATCAAATTCTGAAAAAGATATTGCACATTGCAGGAACTTGAGATGCTCCCTATAAGTCTGGCGTTTGCTGTTGCTCATCCCATCATTCTGGTACAACGCTAAATATTGTACCATTATTAGTTGACTTTATTTTTTAAGCAAATACCAACCTGGCCTTTTTTGTTTTGAGTGTTAAACAGTGATTAGTTTCTTCAGGTAAACCCTTTATATTCACATTCATGAAGGTATCTCTTGATGTAGATACAGATATCTCCTCAAGTGTGCCCCCCCCCCCCGGCCCACCAAGGAAAGTATATGGCATTCATTACATTGTCTTCCATGTCATCCACTTGATTTAAAGCTTAAAGTCTATACTAATTGGGATTTCAGTCATTTACAGTAAGTACTTCATTTCAAATAATTTGTAATCATGTACAGAGGCAAAATAACAAAAATTTCACCACTGTCTGAAGATGCATGGACCTGACTATATATGGAATCATATTTGTAATATAAAAGTTACTGAATCTGTATTTTATCACCTATGAAAGATATAAGGTCAGGAATCTCCTTATGTTATTTACGATATTAACCAAAAATCTCATAGAAGAAGGGCATAATCCAGAAAGACATTCAAAGACTGCATAATCTGTGCCAAAATTTTCCAATCACATCAAGTCTGCTTTGAAAAGTTAATATATCTTCAGATTTCAGTCCTGGTTTGCATGTGTGCGTTTATGAGTATATGTATGTATGTGGTTGAGAGTGTCCCCATGCTCTCCAGTGGGCCCCTCGTCTCTCTCTCTCTATGTAGGACACACATAGTGAGCAATTTCTCTCACTCTCTCTGCATGTGTGTGTTTGTGTTTTGGGAGAGAACAAGGTGGGCTCTGGTCAGGTTCGCTCTCCATCAGGGCTTCTGTGGGTACGATTCACTGTGCCATTTTTTTCCATTTGCGGTATTAACGGTAAAATTTGCACACACATCTCTGTCACATAACATTTCCCCTTTAATCTTTGCTACCCACAGTATGTTTGCAGATTTGGGCAGATTTTTAGCATTGCTAGATGAACCGAGAAATACATTTATTTAGTGAAAAAAAAAAAAATCCCGGCCAGAAAAAAGTTTTCACATACCATAAAACTCACAGTATTAAGATGTGTTGTATGCTCTAGCTGCACATTACATGCAGATTTTTTTTCCTGATTTGCCCTGTTGTGGCCTTTGTTACTTTGTCATTAATCATTGGTGAAGTAGGCGGCACGATGGCTAATTGGTTATCACTGTCTCCTTCATGGTTAACCAGAGACATGCAGATTTGGTTAATTGGTGTAAATTTGGTTAATTTCTAAATTGTCCGTGGTGTGACTGACATCCTATCCAGGGGTCTTCCCTGGTCGTCACAAGTATAGAGAACTTACTAAGGACTAATTATTAACTTAACTATTAATTTAATTATTTTCATCAGTCAATGCCAACATATCTCATAATCTTCAATTTGTAGACAAAAATGAGGAGAGAGGGAATAATTATGTAACCCACTGTAGATTTCCATTTCATTAAGCCATAAATAATTTTCCCAGCACCAGCACCTACTGTATAATTAGAGAGATAATTAGAGATACTTTAGAGGACTTTACCCTGACAAACTTTCTGAAGTAATCATAATAATCAAAAATAGGCAATGCAACATCTCATGCAAAACTACATTATCCTTATGAGATACTTATGCACGAGCACTGCATTATGTCTTTTGTTGAAAAATCGAATTGGTTTGATTCATTTGCTCAATGAACACTGTAATAACTGGCATAGATGAGAGTACAGCCTGTGTGGCTGTCTGCCTACATGTTACATAATGAGTCAGGACAGATGTGTGTGATACAGAGCTTGAGTTCAGCGAGTCCAGTATGTGCAGGTGTGTGTGTGTGTGTGTGTAACAGGTCTGACATACAGAAGGAACACACATACGGAAGGAACCAGATGTCACAAACATGAACGGTCGGTTTATTAAGCACACTTTAAAGCAGCTCAATTAAAGACAGTCTTAGCAAAGTTCTGCTGATTAAAAGCAATGTGGCCATGTAGGTGTGTAGGTGAATGTCACGAGTCGATGCTCAGGTGGCGCAGTGTCCTTGGTGTCTTGCTGAGGTGCACAAACCAAGTGAAACGAGCAGCGCTGAGCTTCTGGCGCGGGGCAGGCAGAGACAGCAGAGTGCATGCGAGAGTGTGAGGCCAGCAGCTTCCTTCTTGGTGAATTAGACTCAGAGTAAATTGAATCTATGGAGACAAGAGACATGTGTCAGTACATGCACAGAAAATCTCTACTCACTGAGGGGAAGCAGAGAGGCCCTTTTATGGGCCGCGAGCTGGGAGAACATGGTGTCCTCTGATTATCCTTCAGCCCCGATGAGTTACATTGGCATGCCTCTTTGTTAGACACACAGTGCTTGAAGGTGAGTTTACATCCTTTACAGCATGTGCGTAATGTGTGAGTGTGAGAAGCACCTGCACTGACTCTTAGCCCGCCGTCACAGCACCCACCCCTCAGTTTCAAGCCCGCTCCTGCCAGCCAGTACAGGGCATGTCTTTGTGAGAGAGACACTTCTGGGGGTTCGCTTTTAGACTCACTTTGCACAAGTTGCCCAGCCCTTGTTTCAGGTGTAGATAGTCCTCTCAGCGACTTGAGTGGATCATTACATCGTCTAGATCTGCAGCAATGAAGGGGCGGTGGTTACGTAATGTCCATCAGCTACTGGAATGTAGCTGGGGCCCTGTGGAGACCAAAGGCCTGGGCCAGGTACTATCAATGGCCCTGATCTGTTATGAAGGCGGCCTTTTCCTTGGCTTCTGGGGTGAGCATCACCTGCCAGTATCCTTTGGTTAAGTCGAGGGTGGAGATGAACCGGGCCTTTCTGAGTCAATCCATGAGATCATCTACTCGTGGAAGAGGGTATGCAGAGAGTTGTCAGTGGATAGCATTCAATCGACGGAAGTCATTACTTAGCCTGATCAACCCACCAGGCTTGGGCACCGTGACTATGGGGCTGGAGCGTGGCTTATTGAATCCTCTATAATGCCGGGCTACAACATGCTGTCCATCTTAGCATTTATGGCATGACAATAGGCTTCCAGCCCTCGATACGGCGTTGGAGAATGATCGTGCCAGGCAGCATCTTGATGTCGTGACGCACTAGGTGAGTAAGCCCTACTTCTTGTGCTTTCTGCATGTGCTGTTGTACAAAAGGCAGAACTTTTCTAATATTATTCTGTAAGTTTTTAACATATTCAATAACTGACCAGAAAGGTCAAGGCTGCTCCTTCCAGGCTTCTTGAGCAGACCACAAGGCCAGTGGCCGAATAGCAGCTCAACTGGTGTGAAACCTGTGGAGGCATGGAGCATCTTGCGCATCACAAACAAGATGTGCAGAATCAGCTTAATCTGCAACAGCCAACACACATCATACATTAATTTTGCCATGAATGGTGTACCATAATCTGTTAGGATCTCCTTCAGAATCCCTACTCTGCTGAATTGCTGTACCAGTTCACAAGAAGTCTTCTAGGATGTGGCTTTACGTAGGGGAACAACCTTGGGGTAGCTTGTAGCATAGTCTACTATTACTAGAATATATTTGTGACCTTTTGCCAATTTGGGCCAATAAACTCCATGCTAATTCTTTTTAAATGCCACACTGATGATGGGTAGTGGAATCAGCGGGACAGGGGCTAATTTTCTAACACCTCTGTGTTGAGCCCCGGCCATTGGAAACAGCTTTTCTCTCTTTTTTTTGGAAGTAACCGGAGAACACAATCCATCACCACTCATTCTACCACTTCGAGTGATGTGAGGAACTCTGCGCCCTAATACAGCCAATTGTGTCATGTGCAGCTTGTGCACTGGAAAGCGGGCCACGATCTCAGCTTTGAGCAGGTTATACTGTAATTATCCACATCATCTTATGATAAAGAAAAAAATGGCACGCTGTACCGCACCTGACAGCAGTGGAATGAGTATACCACTCCATTCATGGCAGGGCTAGCCCTTCTTCTCAGGTGCGTATATATGCTTAGTCATCATGAGGCGTGACCTTAGTGAGCAGGTGTTGCTAGGTCAGGGTCAGGGGTCTGCAACCTCAAACCACTCAAAGAGCCGTTTGGACCCGTTTCCCGCAGAAAATAAAACACAGGGAGCTAAAATGAAGATAAGACTGTATGTATTGTTTGTTTTTTTTTACCTTTATGCTAGGCATAAAAAAACTATAGTCTGTTGCATTAATGAAATCAATGAAGAGAAAACAAATTTTTATTTCTGTATGCAACAAAAACATTTTGAACTCGGAAAAAAAAGACGCAGAGTTGAAGGTTACTTTCAAATAAAATACGCAATGTCTATTTGAGTCCTTCTCGCATTTATGAAATAAAAAGCCGAACTTTAATTATCCGCCCGCAGCAAACCAAAAATGCCGTCTCCTTCTGTGTGCCATCATCCTTATATCGTGTGTACTGGACCGTCGATCAGCTGTCACCCTGAATGGAACCGAGGATCGAAAAACTCAATAAATCGCATGTCGGCGGGTATTGCACTTCGGCGGTTGTGACGAATATTTTGAAGTGACAAAAAAATGATTAATTAAATTCATTGGTGAGTTATACTCAGGTAAGTCAAGATAGGAGACGTGTGTGAGTATGTACAAAAAATCTTTACTCAGCGCTGGAAGCGGAGAGGCCTTTTTATGGGCCGTGGGCTGTGGGAACACGGCGTCCTCTGATTATCCTCCAGCCCAGGTTAGTTACCTTGGCCCACCCCCTTGTAAGGCACACAGCACTTGAATGTGTGTTTACCGTCAAATTTGTGGCAGCAGGAAAAAGCTCAAATAATGGTTTTATGGTCAGGTGTTCACTTCCTTTTGGTCCTGTTGTGTAACAGTGTTTTTTTTTTTTCTTTTTCAGTATTTTTGACCTTTCATATGCAATGCCCACTCTTCATTGTAGAACAGTTTCAGCTCAGTGACATTTATAAGTCTTTGAACATGAGCTGCATGTTTCACTTACATGACTCACTCTTCAGTTTCTGCTCATTACCAGATGATCTCTAGCAGAATTCTCTGATACACTGCATAATTCATGGTTTTGATAGCAAGCTGTTTATGTCCTGATGCAAAGCATCCTCTGACCATCACTGTGTGTGTTACCTTATCTGCCACGTTCCCACTATGTGAATTGCAGTAAGAACTTGTACAACTTGGCAGTAATGCAGTCAAGTGACATAGTTTTGTCTCCCTTGACATGGAGTTGCTACGCTTTTTCATACTTCGATTTCTTCCCTCTTCAGGCTTGTGCTATGACCATGGTAGGTTCATGCCTAGAAGACAGCATTAAGTTAATATTATATGCTTCAAGTGCTTACGTTAATGCTGCACATGAAGCAGATTATCAGCTCTTTGTCACGTTCTGAAAATTTTGTATAAATACTGCATCCAATTTCTCACACCATCACTTTTGTGCTAAAACGTTTTAATACCAACGCATCCATATATACCAGTACACACATCCTCAGCAGTTGCATTATAGAAACTATGCACTAAAAATCTTAAAAACTCACAATTATTTTAGAAACCATGAACTTTTACAAATGTATATTCATTGATACATGTTTAATAAGATTTTTATTAATTTAGCTATGTCTCATTGTTGTTGATGTGGCTAAGTTCTAGCGAAAGCCAGAAATTGTCACATACCATATTACATAAAGGAGATATCCTCACTCAGGGAATATATCTCACATTTTAATTGTGTTGTTGTATACTTATGTCCTGTAGTGAATCAGAAGCCTAATCATTTCAGTTTGTAATCTGACACCAGCTGCCGAAATGTCTTGGATGCACCTGCACCATAGTGGAGTCCCCCTTTTCACTTTTGGGGGGGTAACCTTACGTAAAAAAAAAATGCGGTAAATTTACTTGGGGTTAAAATACAAGCAAAAGCGAGAAAGCCTGTAGTTTTCAAAGCTTCAAACAGCAGAACAGCAGAAAATGTCAAATGTTCACCTTTCCCTGGCCAATACACACATTACCCCCGTCTCTCCTCTCTGGTTATAAAATGAACTACTTTCTAAATTTGTGGCTATTCCCACAACTAAAATGTCTGATTTCACCCATGAGTCTATGGTAACTTAAATGTTTAGCCACAAACATTTTTATGTAAGTTCATTAGCTAAATGAAATCCGAATAATTTGAATTGAGAATGTGCTGTGAGGTGTTAAAATGAATACATTTAGGAAATGCACACTAGATAATCATCCCACATGTGAAAAAAAGATGTGATACAAGAGTAACTGAGAATACCACCACCACAGTTACCACAGTCAAATACGTATGGAGCTGAGGAAGGGAAAGAGCTATCACCATCAAGGTTCTGATGTCAATTTCCTGTAGATTGCTGCTGTAGCAATTTTGATTTCTTTTTCAAATCTCATTTTATGACCAACCTTTTCACATTATTATTTGAAAATGATCAGAATTTCACCCATTTTAGACTCGCTCATTTTGTTCCATCGTCTTTCCGCTCGTTTTTCAACCATGCATCCATGTCCATACCATGTGAATGTGTGGACTGGAACTTGAGCACTTCTATGGACAATGAAATCCAACTGGAGCAGACAGAGCATCCAAACTGAGCCACATTTTTTGGACACCCATTTCAAACCACCTGTTCAAATTACATTGGCATAAATCCATAATTTTTTTTAACTGCTCAGAATACATGACAGCAATCTGAATCCAAACTGATTCCAATTTTGGAGATCCCAAAAATCCACTTTTGGCTGGTAATCTGAACAAGGCTTAAGAGTACCAAAGTGCAATCAGTGGAGCAAAATGTTTGGTGAAGAGCTAAGCCTTCTGGATTGCTCTGTGCTACATTTTTTCAGGCTTTTCATTTCTCCAAATGGAGCACAAATTCAAATTTATTGCACATGAGCCCAGCTCATTTCCTGAATATATGTTCTGTACCCTCTTGTTAACTGTCAGATTTTCAGACAGATCATTGATGCTTTGGGAGTTGTGTGTGTGATTCTCTGTTCAGATTTTGTTCATTTGTTCATCCTCCTCCCTCTTTCATAACTGCAAAGTCTCCCTCACTTTGTATCTTCCTCTGTAAAAGTGCTGCTGGATTAGGCTTAGTGATCTTGTGGCCTAATTTAATTTTTTTTTTTTAACTTTTTTTCTGCATTAAACGGATTACCTTATTATATACATACAAACACACATGCATTGCATAGTGCAGTTCTTTCTATCAGTGCAATAAAGTACTCTAAAATAATTGTATTTCTTTGTTTTTTTTTTCTCATGTGCATCTCAGACAAGTTTGAATGCATTTAAATCTGTTGAACTATTTTGTTTAAATTTACTGTTTATGAAATATGTGTATGTTGGAGAAATTTTTTTTTACTCTAAATTGTTTATGTTAATTTATGTCGCTGTACTTTTTTGTGTAAATTCTACAGGCTTTTTTTTGGCTATATACATAAATAAAAAAGAAGCTTGAAAGTACATAAATGACCAGCTTTCTTTGTTGACATCCATAAGGGCCTTAATTAATACAAAATATTAAGTAAAAATGAAACAAATTAACCTGCACTTTACCTTTGTAACCTGCACTTTACCTTTGAGGATGAAATAAGATGAATCACTGCTCGGTCGGCTTATTTAACAAGGAACCTCTCTAATGACACTTGCTTTTGCCTCCTTTTGAGAATTTTTGTGGAAATGTGACATTGCAGTGTCATTAAACAGATTCATCTTCAGCATTGCTACAGCTTTTTAAACTTTTTTTGTTCACGTGGGCCGTTATTGCAGTACAGTTACTAAAGAACAATCATTACACTTGGACACAAAATTTAAAAAAAAATGCTTGCAGATTTTTTTTTTGCGGATGTTGACTATACGAGCATGGGAGATGATTACCTCCAATGCCGCAGTGCAAGAGAGAGAAAAACCATTGGCTCAGTTGTGATCATGTGACACTCGTCAGACAAAGCGTACTACTCGTATGTCAAGACCTCGCTCATTTATCAAGTTAAAATTTATTTAAACATTTTGCTCATCTTGCAAATCATTTGCAGACCAAGTTACTCGCAATCCAAGGTTCCACTTTATAGCATAATTATTCTATTAGATATCATTGGGTGTAAGATAGATAAAGGAACCCTTTTAAAGAACCCTTTCACTAGGTTTAGCTTTTTTCACCCCCAACAGTATAGTAGCAGAATGTTCTGGTAATGCTTCTGGTGTATGTTATTTGTATTAGAAATAAAGTATTTCTATTAATAATTAATAAATTATTTCTAGAATATAATGTAATAATTTAAAACACCAGTAGTCTTTAAAACTGTGACAATGCTGAATATGTATAGTAAGTGCTGATTCTAATAGTTCACAGCAGCTGCTTTTCCTTTGTCTCAGGAAGTCTTAAACTGAAATATGACTGTTTCGGTAGATTTCTGTCTCTCTGTCTCTCTCTCCCTCTCTCTTTCTCTTCTGCCCAAACACTCTCTCTAACCATTGTAAGCATATAATCTTAATGTAATTGAATACAAACTTTATTTTTTATTTTTTTGTTTATTTATTTTGACATACTTACTTTGGGGTCACCATACATAAGGACAGTAAAAATGAGTTACAAATGATTTATTTAAAAAGGCTTTAAAATACACAAATTACCAGTTTTCTTTGTGGACATCCTTAAGCGGCCTTTATGGTCTTTTCAGAAGTATTTATGTAACACTGAAAGCAAATTACCATCTCTCATACACTGTATGCAGGTACATAAACCTGGGCAATGTACTCAATAATATAGCATAATTGATGACTCTGGGATATAAGATTATGAAGATTAAACTTGAACAGAGTACCCACAAATTTACAGCAGAATATCAATCATTTATTGCACATGTAATTTGAATGGCGAAAATGACGGGCTATTACACCTAGTCATTCTGGATAAATGCTTTAACAATACTGTTTGTCTGTGAAGCAAACTGCTCTCTGGTTTTCTTTCCGAGTGCATCTACAAGTTGCCACTCACCTGTTTGAGTGTATTCCGCTACATAGGCAAAATCACAAAAGCCACACCGTGAGACACATGTGTGAGACAGTGAAAGTGGGGAGGTGAATATGTGTTAAGCACACCACTGCCCAGTGATTGTTATCTTTCCTGCCCTGTATCTTCAGACATGCAAACCTTTGTCTAAAAATACACATTGGAAAAGGCTGACCCAGCATCAAATCTCATCTTACTCAAAAGTGTGGTCAAACGTCAGAACATGTGTGTGTGTGAGAAACACAGAGAAAGAGAGTGAGAGAGAGAGAGAGAGAGAGAGCGGGGTGTATTTGGCTTTGTTTCGAACTTGTAATTTTTCGGTATACTTGTAATTTTTCCTTACTGAATTACAGAAGGACCTGAAAGTGAAAATCTTTAAAAATATAAATAAATAAATAAATAAATAAATAAAATTCTATTCTTGGGACAGATCATATCCTGCTCTGCTGACGGGGCCATCAGCTTGATTACCTTTTTCTTATGCATGTTTGACTAATGTCTGTTTGAGTTGTGTTTGACAGTAAGATAAATGCCCTCAAACCACAGGTCCAGCAGAAGGAAGCTTACTGTGCATATGACTACATTTGCATCTCGACAGCTAAAGACGTAATTCATATGAAGGGTGTGCACTTACAGTATGGGTGTGCTCCTGTGAAATACCACTAATGCCCCAAATAATTACACATTTTCCAAACAAAACTATTCATTTATAAGGCCTTATCACAATGACTTCAGAACTCCACTGAAATCTCTCTGAAGGTGAGGTCTCTGTCTTTCTCTCTCACTCTCTCTCACTCTCTATAAGGCAGTTCTGAAGCGAAATTAGTATGGTGTTCCTAATAATCCTTTAGATGAGTGTATATATATATATATATATATATATATATATATATATATATATATATATATATATATATAGAGAGAGAGAGAGAGAGAGAGAGAGAGAGAGAGAGAGAGAGAGAGAGAGAGACCTCACCTTCACATACCCTTCACTGGAAGGGAGGAGCTCAAACAGGTTTCTGCATGACATTGCTCCTGTGCACATATAGAGGTCCATGAAGACATGGTTTGCCACGGCTAGAGCAGACGAACTTGCCTGCTCAGAGGCCTGAACTCAGCCCAAAATCAGCACCTCAGACATACTTGCTCAAGATCAGTTAGTATTTGTCTTTTTCTCAGTGTTGCCACTTCAGATCAGTCAATCTGCAAGTTAATGAGACAAGTTTATTGCTGGATGCTGTCACTGCTACAACCCACCCATATCTCCAGACTTGGGCCCTGCACTGGAGGATACGCTGATTATTATATAGGGTACGTAGGGTTAAGGGCCTTGACAAGGGTTCAACAATGTCAACCCTGGTAGTTTCAATGCTTAAACCCCTGTCCCTCCAATTAGTGACCCAGAGCCTCAACCTCCTGAGCCACCACTGCCCCCTGCTTATTTTAGCACACCTGTACATCTAAAAATATGGGCTGTGCATTAAAATTGTAGCCGGAGTTCATTTCTCAATGCAATTTGATTGAGGAACAGAGTTTATGCTGCAGCATTTGCAGTTAACTTACTGCCCACATACCTGAATGGCTGCAAGTCTATAGAAGAACAAAAGAACAAGAATTGAAAATCAAAGAAACATATTTATGGTTTACAGGAAATACAGTAGCGAATATCAAATTCACAGTTAGTGAACTGATGACTAAATGTAAGAAATTAACAGGACAACCACAACTGGCTCATGAATTATTCTGGCAGAGGAACGAGAATATTATGTAACGAGAGTCTCGTGATGTGAATTCTTTAAAGAAAAAAAAACAAAAACATCAACAACAGACTAAGTCCTCAACAATTATGCAGATTTAACATTTGAATCCCACTGGTGTGGACACTGAAAGTACAAGTCAATCTTTTGTAACTTTCCATGTGATCAGTAAGTATAATATTTGCAATGTAAGTATTAGGTTTTTTTTAACGCACTGAAAAAGAATGATCTTGATATTTCATATTGTATACACTTTGTGTATTCTTCTTCCAAGCTTAGTAATTTCATTCAAGTTAACATGGCATGTGTGTGTGTGTGTGTGTGTGTGTGTGTGTGTGTGAGAGAGAGAGAGAGAGAGAGAGAGAGAGAGA
>QMIH01001948.1:14676-24676 GCA_003987875.1 Clarias batrachus
TATCGCTCTGCCAAAATTTTATTCATCTTAATGTTTTTTTAACAGAATGAGTGTATGTGGGATGAAAGCGAATTGCAATTTGAAAAACTGGTCAGAGTGAACTCTTTAATCTTAAAAAAAAAGAAAAAAAATGCACTCTAATGTATCTTCATGAAAGGTTATGTTTTTCCTTAGCTTGTTTATTGTGGAGAACATTTGGACTCATAAAGTGGTAAAGCTTTAGCGTTCTGAGTGTTTCTGTAGGTGTGGGATAGGTGCTTCTCTTAGTGAACTGAATGAGAGGGGGTTTTCGTTTCTCCTCTGACACATACTTGAACATCATGCATGCCACAATAGAGTGCATGTCTGCCCTCGTCCTTACTTTAGAAACCCAGGAGTCAGTGTATATTCTCTCTTTGAAATAAATGCAAATCTCGGTGGTGTCAGTGGTGGAAAGTACCTTTAAAGTGGTAAATACAGCAAATCTGCAGCAGGACACACACTGAACACAGGGAACACAGTCTTGCACATGACAACCAGGTAAAGGTCAACGTCATGTAAAAACATGTATTTTTGATTACATAGGTTTGTTGAGTACAGCATTCAATTAAACTTAATCTAGTATAAATACAGGATAACGGTATGCATTTGACTGGCTTAAGGGGCACAGGCCACTCGGCAGTCAAGACATTTTGCATATGGTCCTTTATTTTTCCACAATGGTCAGAATATTATTTAACAGCGGTGTTAGCACATTTTGAACGCCATATGTTTCAATTTTACAATATTTTTTTCACACACTGTGATGTCTGTTTGATTTGCTTGTTCATATTCTCTAACGACAGTCATTTTGCACAAATGCATCGCAATATCTACGTGTCACCATCGCCACTAATACATGAGCAAGCACAAGTAGAAATCGATTTTATTTTTATTTTTGTGAGTTCCTGCTTTCAGGCCTACAGTAATTTGGAGATTCAAATACACATATACACATATGTATGTTTGCCAGCTGGGCCATTTAGGAATGCCTGATGATGACCTTTGCAATGGTTGCGGTTGTAAACATGGTTTAAAGATGACATTTCGCCTTGGTGCCCACACTACTCGCACAACCTTATGCATTTTTATTTTGGCTGATTAATGTTGGTGCAGTCCAAGATAGCTGAAAAGTAATGGCGCGTTTATGAATTCGTTTTGGGATCAAAGTATCGATAGAATGTCAGAATCGAATGTAATTATACGATAGCATTCCTCTATATTAAGTACTTGCTTTATTTATATTCACATAATAGAACAAGTTCTGAATTATTAAATTAATAACTAGGTCAAACTGATTCAAATTCAAATGTCACAAATTCAACTCACAGAAATGGATATTGACTCCATGAGTTCATAGAGGTCCTTTTCAGGGCTTTACTGCTAGCAAAGAGTGAAAATGTATTCAGTTATTATAATTTGTAGATCAGTCATCTACATAGTAGATCTATACACTTAATAATCTATACTTAATAAAATTAAGTATTTATTTATTTGTGTTAGGATGCTTATATATATATATATATATATATATATATCATAATTTATATCTTTCAAACAAGTGAATACACACAGGCTCAAACCATAGAATCTGCCATTCCTCAATAAATGTGTTTAGTGAAAAATATATTGTAATATTCTCACACAAACTGTAAAGGTTTTATGACTGTTTATGCTGTGAGAGGCAGTCCAGTGCGTTCAGTTAAGCCAGGGATAAGGTGGGATGAGCAGAGAGGTACAGAAAGAGTTATTTTAGCCACTGTCAGTCCTAGACATTATTCGAATATAATTTGAATCTGCAGGATGACACGATTGCACTGCACTAGATTCTCATTTCACACATGTAGACACATCATGAACGTGCCGCTAGTGAAAACTTTACCAGCTGCAAAACTGCTTTGTTACTGTGGTCACCCATTCGGAGCCAAATGTGTTAATGTGTGTTTAGTATACATGTCTACACAGGTGTGCATGCACAGTTTTGCTTTATGCCATGTTCAATCCCCAAATTTCTTTTAGAATTACTTCCTTACATTGTAAATGTACTGGATTTTTTAAAGTAATAATAACATTTTCCCACCCAATATAAATATTATTTATTATTTTGGTCGCGACAATAGAACCTTATTTTATAAGATGATGAATTGGTTTATATAAAACACACAACCTCTGAGTTACAAAATGCTGATCGTCACAGTCGTCTTCGTGCAATATAGCAATGATCTAAACGCTCCGCATTTTTCTGCAACTGTCCTCGTTCAGCATTGTTTATGGTTAGATAATGCGTACACTTACGTATCATGTATGAAACATCACAAAGATCTTTCTCACTGTTATTTTTAATGTTTCACTGGAAACAACAAAAGGGCCTTCTGTCGAACATTCACAGAAGGTCATGAGCAGTATGGAACAATTGTGATTGAAGCCTCTGTGATGTTTTTTTCATAGTCATATTAAAATGTATTTGTATATCTAAAATAATAACCCTTTATAAAAAAAATTAATGATAATAACCTTTTATATAATATATAAGCTTTACATTTATTTTGGGCATGCCTTATGAAGCTTTAAATTAAATATACTTTTAAAAGGTTCTTTGAAGTACCCTGCAGGATGACGCTCCAAGTATAAGAAGTTGTGAACCGTTAAATATACAATTAATAATTTTTTAGCAAAAAAAATAAAATAAAATAATTGTAATAATTTTTAATAAGTAAAATATGACAATTCATAAAAAGTTGAAATGAAAGTTCTTACATGTTCACCAAATACAAAATCACTGCAAATGTTTAGATGTGAAATTGAGATATACAATATATTTGTATAAATTGTCAAAAGATTTTATTTTGACGTTTCTTGGTATTACGAAATTTGTGCTTGCGCTCATTTACTGCTTTCTTTATCAAATCTATCATTTGATATTTATCACCAGCTTCTAGCCTGAATGTATCTGAAATCACTTTGTGTCTCTCTTAGCTTTCATGTCTATTTCTTTTCTTTTTCTTTAAAAAAAAAAAAGACAAATAAAATTGCTTTGTTAAATATGTATATGCATTTGAATTTTACTTGTAAATTTACTCTGTCCTATATTCTGGAAGGTAAAATATATTATAGGGCTTTAAGCAAAACCAATATACTGTATCAAGATCATGAGCCACTTAGAAAAACAAAAACACATTATTGTCTATGATTTTTTCTCAGTTAAGATAAAAACATAGATTTGTCACCTTAAATCAACTTCGTTTGTACCAGTTTTGAGACTTTAAACCTTGATCTTGATGTTTTTTCTTTTTGTCTGTCTGTTGTTGTTTTATGTCTTATGTTCATCTCAAGGATTTCCGTTAGTGGAACTTTGAGGTTTTTAAGCATTTAAAATACAAAATGCTGACGGGGGTTTCAGGGGGGAAAAAGAGAGAAAGAAGTGTTTACCAGGTATTCACTCACAACAATCCAGCAGCAATTAGTGGCTGATTTTCCACTTCCACTGCATAAAAGCCACATCAAAAACAAGAATACATCAACCCTACATACAGTATAACTCTGATGTCATACGATTTCAAATATTAATGTAATTGCTGACCTATTTAAGAAAATGTTCTCATCTCTGGATTTAAATGGCCTTGTCAGCTTATTTTACAAAGCTAAAACTTTGCGAGCCTTAAGTTTACTTGAACAGCATATCTGTTTACGAATAGAAAAAATAACGGGATGTTTAAACATGTTGGATAATGCAATATCCTACATTAATACCACTGAGCATTTTTGAGATTGTTATATAAATGCAGAAATGTTATTGACGGAAACGTACTTGGGTCGTTGCTGTAGGCATATATGTTTTTCAGGTCAGAACTCAGGCTATGGTGTTTTAGCCTGAGCTAATCTGAGGTCAGTTTTAGGAACTGTGACACCATAGATACCAGTCATACCAGCGAGTGTGGTCATTAAAATTGAGGACAAGGGGCTACAAATTGGGTGCACACAGAAGTATTCACTAACATCAATCTCGCTTGCAAAAGACCGCGCATAAATGAGTGCAGTTATCTGCGAGCTCGGTTCTGCGAGTACTGAGCACTGAGACACTTCTTTTCCCCTTTCTCTGCAGCTTCTAGTTCTTGCTGAAGGCTATATAAAATGCATACGGTATATATAAGATGTACATATATAGTTCATTACATAACATTAATACCATAGCCACCCAAGGCTCACCTATGCCTAAAGTAATTGCTGACCATGATAAAAGTTCACCGGAACACCCAGTTTACCTCAAGCTGTTACACAGTTGCACACATGGTGCAAGGCCGTAGACCTGGCATTCAGTCAGAATCCAATCCAATCTAGCACCCAAACACGTCCGATCCATGGGGGCTCACAGCACCCAAAGGATCAGCTACCAACATCTTTGTGCCACAGCATTCCCCAGAGGTCTTGTAAGGTCAAGGTCTCGAGGGGCCAGAGCCACCCTAGCAGTACTACTTAATTACTTTAATTACTTAATGACTTAGTTAATGTTATGGCTGATCTGTGTATACATGTTATTAACTATGTTTACAGTGCTGTTTGTGTTTCTTAATGGAAATTTGAAGATGCCACTTACAAATTGAGGTCACAAACTAATAGAGTCATCAATAATTTATGATTAGATCATTTAAAATGTAATAATTTAGTTACTAACAATCACAGTAGCTAATCTATTGATATGATTTTGATAAGAAATTATACAACTAAGTATTATGGCTCATTTTAAGAATGTATTTCTAGCTGTTCAAGCAGACAATTTAAACTTTATATCTCACCTTGATTAACCTAGCTAGCTCTGAACGCAGAATCACACCAAGGAAGTTGAACTGCTACTGATGCTCCCTCACCATACTGACCATGTGATCAGGAAAAAAAAAAGCAGGAATGTTATATATAAAACCCACTATTGGTGCTAGTATACATGCTTGGTTTTCATCAACTAAACATCTCTGGCTTTGTGCCTGCAGTAGTATTGCTGTGCAATGAGACGTGAAATCCTGACACGGCCGGCCATGTCTGAGCTGACAGTGCAGATTTTATTTTTTTGCGAAAAAACAAATAAAGTGAAAACACACAAAAGGAAAATCCCTCATGTAGTAATCATGAGAATCCAGAACCTTCTCCATCAGTAAAGTTGCGATTTGCATTGCTAAGAAACAGCAGGATTGTGCATTTTTTTTGGTGAAGCTTCTGCCTGGTTTCTTCAGCCGCAGGCTTTACAAGATAACATCAGATCTCTCACTTACGGTTACAGGTCAAAAGCAAGATTGTATCTTTGTTTCTGTAAATGAACATAACCTTTGTGAGATACAATCAAATAAAATTGAGACTTAAGATTTTGATTTTTATGGCAATATTTAAAGACAACAGACAATGAGTTTAATTTGTTCATCTTTCAGACATTACCAACACGCTTATGTTGCGTGTGTCTGTGAATTATCTAGTCATTATCTAGTAAAGCTTTTTTGGATTTTGTGTGCTGAGTTTTGCTATTATCTCTTCATATCTGATACAGCACACCTATCTTTACTTTCATTTTACTGCTCTTTCACTGTTAAGGCTGCAAGCCTTTTCCTTTGTGAGTGGTTAGCTAGGAGAGATAGACAGAGTAAGGGTTTAGATAAGGAATGAGGGCAGAATAAATGTGACTGCTTTTTTTGTGCGTATCAGCATGTGGTCGAGGTGGATAGATGGAGGAGAGGTGGAAAGCAGAGACAGAGCATTCACTCTATATCAGCATGTGGTTTTAGTGGGGGAAGGCAAAATTAGATTGCTAAGTATACTTTGTGTGTGTGTGAGTGTGTGTGTGTGTATATGTGTGTGTGTGTGTGTGTGTGTGTGTGTGTGTTTTCTCTATTTGCGATAGTAATTCTTCATATCAGACAACACCTAGAGAGACATTAGATTTTGAAGATAGGAACATCACATATAAATGGTCTGGAAAAGTCTACATCCTGAGAGAGAGAGAGAGAGAGAGAGAGAGATCATTTTCTATGTGTTAGCAATCATAGATGTAATTCTGGATGTGGAAAAATCAGTAAAGAAAATTTCTTATAAAATTGGATGCAGAAAACAAAGCAAATAGTCACCTGTGCAAAATTCCACAGGGAAAAATCTTTTAAAATGTAAAAGCATTTTTTCCTTTAATGGCTTTTGATATTTTTACATTATGATACAGAGCCCCCAAAGTCCCCAAAGGTGTGAATTAGAGCTCGTGTCCACAAGGTATTGATCTTGTTGTAACAAGTAATTTATTTATATAAGTTTAAAAGCATGCCAGGTTTTTGCATGAAAACTGTGGCAGTAGATTGCATTTACTGTGAAGTATATTTGGAACACGAAGGTTTTCACTGCTTTATTTGTATAATGAATTACTTTGGGGTTAGAAGGTGATAGAACTCGAACAATTCGATTGTTAACAGCACTGGGTAAAAGATTGCTTTCGAATATGTGGGTTGCACATCACTATTCAATCCCACTCAGCTAGTCAGATCAGTGAGCGCATGCCACCTGTAAGTGCGTGATCCACACTCAGTTTTAGAAGCTACTGAAGCCAGAGTGGAACATGGAAGTAAAATCTCCAAAAGTTGCTGCAGACATCACCTGCTTCATCCATTTTTACGCAGCAAGGAGTTTCCAGTATGCCGAGTCAACTTTCTCAGCCACATGAGTACGTCTTAAGAACTGGCACATGCTAAAATAGTATTGCGATACTTATTTATATATGTTTTATATTGGCATATTTTTTGCACATACACTATATTGTCAAAAGTATTCACTCACCTGCCTTCACATGTATATAAACATAGTGCTTATTATAATGTTGGTCCACACTTTACAACTATAACATCTTAAACTTTTCTAGGAAGTTTTTCCGCAAGATTTAGTAGTGCGTTTATGGGAATGCTTATGGGCATTTGTAAGTTCAGACCCTGATGATGGACGAGAAGGCCTGGCTCGCAGTCTCCGCTCTAATTTATCCCAAAGGTTCTCTGTCGGGTTATTTAAGTTTTTTGTTTTTTGTTTTTGTAACTGCATTTTGTTCTTCATTGTAATTTTTGTACTTAGTGTTGTTTGTAAGGGGACTGAGAGTAATGTCATTTCAATTCTCTATATGTACACGTACCAGAATTGACAATAAAGTTGACTTCTACTTGAGGTCAGACAAGGTGCAGGCAAGTCAAGTTCTTCCGCACCACATTCGCTCATCCATATCTTTATGGATCGTGCTTTGTGCACTGGTGCGCAGTCATGCTGGAACAGGAAGGGGCCATCTGTTCCCACAAAGTTGGGATAATGAAATTGGCCAAAATGTCTTGGTATGCTGAAGCATTAAGAGTTCCCAACATCAAAACTCCCGAAAAACAACCCCTCACAAACAGTTTTAACATGAAGTGCACAAAGCAAGGTGCACAAAGTGAGTTTGGTGTGGAAGAACTTGACTTGCCTGACTGGGTTAAGTCCTGACTTCAACCCTTTTTTGATGAAACAGTGGTGTGGAGACTGCGAGCCAGGCCTACTCATCCAACATCAGTTTCTGACATCACAAATGCGTCAAACATGCCCATAAACACACTCCTAAACCTTGTGGAAAGCCTTCCCAGCTGTTATAGCTGCAAACCACATATTAAACCCTATGGATTAGGAATTGGAAGTTACTCAAGTGCATATGCATGTGAAGACAGGCAAGTGAATACTTTTGACAATATAGTGCATTTATTTACATTTGACATAGCGTAGGCTATAACGCATTCAATCTAGAAATTTGAAGCCTGTGTATGGCTGTTAAATGAAGTGCAATTCATCTTCTTCTTCTTTGCTTCATAAATGAAACAGTGTTTGCTTTAATTATACAAAAGTGTGTGTGTGTGTGTGTGTGTGTGTGTGTGAGTGAGAGAGAGAGAGAGAAAGAAATATTAACATTTATCTTGCATGTCATTGACCTAGCCAGTTTGTAGAAAACACGGATAGTACCACCCAGAAGAAATCTAGAAACAAAAAGAGAAAGAGGTGCTAGGGACTTTGTGGTTCAGTTAGTTGTTGCTGTTAACCTCAAATAACAGGAAATTCACCAGGCATGCGACTGCAGTCTCTGTTCCCACCAACACACATACAGTACGTGCGCACATTCACAAATTTGCGGCCCTTGCAGTCTTTAACACGGGAAAGCTTGTCAAGTGTGTACTTCTACCAGAGATCCATACACAAGTATTGTGCACAAGCATTAATGCACATTTACTTTTTAAAGCATCACCTATACGTATACTGCGGATACGAAGGGCTTTTTGGAGTTCCTTCCTGTACCTATAATCAGGGCACACGTAAGAGCTGACACACTGACATAAACACACACTGACACAGAAACGCAGGTCTCACACGGTCTTAGGCTTTTGTATCCATCCACAGCATCACAGCAGACAACTGGCTGCACCATATTCACACACAGTTTTTCACTGTTGGCCTGAATGACTGATAAATTGCAGAGACAAAACAAAACCCTCGCTCAAACCATATAACACAGAAGGAGATGTTAGGTATATGGTTTTATTCACCGGTGTGAAGCACCTGCTCAGGAGCAGATAGGGAATGTGTAGAAAACATGGAGAGAGATAGAGAGGAAAAGGGAAGATGGAGACGAGAGGGGGCGTGGGAGAAAGTGAAAAGAGGGGATGGACATTCCTGGCAGTAAAAACACAGATAAAAGAGTTTCTTACTGGCAGGCACATCCTTTGTGAGAGAGACAGAGAAAGGGAAGGAAAAAGCAAGAGAATGCATAAAAGCAGGATAGTCAGAGTGAAAGAGAAGCCAGTAAACCACTTAAAAAGACTCTGAGGTTGACACTTCAGGTCCACCTCCTCAGTCTGTCAAATATTCCCCCACACTCTCTCTCTCTCTCTCTCTCTCTCTCGGTGTCACTATCTCTCTCTCTCTCTCTCTCTCTCTCTCGGTGTCACTATCTCTCTCTCTCTCTCTCTCTCTCTCTCTTCATCTTTTGTATCTGTCTATATTTTTTACGCAAGACTTTGTAGTTTTTGATGTTAAAATTTTTGCCTGAGAAATACCCAGTCACTCTCAGCCCTCTTAGCACGACAGAACCTTTGATGACCTGGTGGGGAAAAAAGTTTAAAGAGGAAGCTTAAATTCTTTGTTGTAATTTCTCACATGAATAATTTTTAGATTCCGTTGAGAGTTTCATAACTTGCATAATGAAATCACTGAGATAAATCGAATAAGATAAGATAAGATATGGTAAATCAGGCAATGGCTTTAATGAACAGGATGTGTGAGCATCTTAATACTAATAATACTAATAATACTAATACTACTACTACTACTAATAATAATAATAATTTTCTATCTAAATTCCAATAACCCTCTGTGCATATTGCATAACAAGACCCTTTTTGAAATTCAGCTGGATTAGTCTAATCACAAATGAAGTTTTGTAATAGATTATAACTTTTTCTATTACACAGAACAGGGTGGCAGCAATTCTTACCAACACAGACAGTTCATACAGAGTTACAAGGTTGAATAAAAAATACTGTACAGATTATTATGAATTATTCAAAGCCATTGCATGTACTGTACATGTGTATATTCTGAATAGCTGAACATGTCCCGCTTTGACACCAGCCTTTTACATTTCTTAAAAATTCTAATTAGGACACAAAGTTCTGACAGTACAGTTTTACTTTTGCTAAAACTAAGGAAGATTCATATACAGTAGATGTACTGTGTACTGTTTTAAGGTTCTGCGTATTTCAAAAAATTAAAAATTTCTAAAATTTGTTTCATGAGATTTTTTTGTGTTTTTGTGTTATTTTACTACTTTCAGTAAGTCATATGATATAAATACGCCGTAGGTTTTTTTATTTTATTTATGTACTTATTTATTCAGTCATTTATTTGACTTTTGGGTACAGCTTGTGTCTTTTTCAGCAGGATATTTACCATAATAGTA
>QMIH01001948.1:27176-28445 GCA_003987875.1 Clarias batrachus
GCAACGAAGTCGCTCGACACATTTAATCCAGCCCCTGGTTCCCAGCTTCCCTTACACACTGGACCCAGATCTCAACTGCTCCTCAGAGGTGCATCCATATCAGGGCAGTGCCACAGGAGAGGCCCATGCTGTAGCGTTGGCCTACAGAAGTTCTCAAAGGGGCGGAGAGAGCAGCGGCTTTTCAGCACTGAGAGGTTATTTGCCTATGTCATCCACCTTTTCAGTTCCATAAGTGAACTTGGAAATTTTTTTTGCCTCTCTTAGTAAGTTAACCCTTCTCTTTTCTAGGCTTTGACTCTAGAAGATCTACACCAGAGACCATTCTGGGCATTCCAGGAAATGAAATGGCATTACGTGCTTTTGACACTGACGGCTTGTTCTGCCACTATCCTATGTCAACGCATATAGGTAAAACAGATACAGAGGTGGACAGAATTGTTGGTACCCTTCGGTCAATGAAAGAAAAACTCACAATGGTCACAGAAATAACTTTAATCTGACAAAAGTAATAATAAATAAGAATTCTATGAATGTTAACCTAAAATGATGGTACCCCTAACATAATAGTTTGTTGCACAACCTTTTGAGGCAATCACTGCAATCAAACGATTCCTGTAACTGTCAATGAGACTTCTGCACCTCTCTGCAGGTATTTTGGCCTCCTCACTCCTCATGAGCAAGCTGCTCCAGTTGTTTCCGGTTTGAAGGGTGCCTTTTCCAGACAGCATGTTTCAGCTCCTTCCAAAGATGCTCAATAGGATTGAGGTCAGGGCTCATAGAAGGCCACTTTAGAATAGTCCAATGTTTTCCTCTTAGCCATTCTTGGGTGTTTTTAGCTGTGTGTTTTGGGTCATTGTCCTGTTGCAAGACCCATGACCTGCGACTGAGACCCAGCTTTCTGACACTGGCCAGCACATTTCTCTCTAGAATCCCTTGATAGTCTTGAGATTTCATTGTACCCTGCACAGACTCAAGACACCCTGTGCCAGATGCAGCAAAGCAGCCCCAGAACATAACAGAGCCTCCTCCATGTTTCACAGTAGGGACAGTGTTCTTTTCTTCATATGCTTCATTTTTCCGTCTGTGAACATAGAGCTGATGTGCCTTGGCAAAACGTTCCATTTTTGTCTCATCTGTCCATAGGACATTCTCCCAGAAGCTTTGTGGCTTGTCAACATGTAGTTTGGCATATTCCAGTCTGGCTTTTTTATGATTTGTTTTCAACAATGGTGTCCTCCTTGGTCGTCTCCCATGTAGTCCACTTTGGCT
>QMIH01001948.1:36100-79237 GCA_003987875.1 Clarias batrachus
ACTAAACATTTTCTCTTAAATAATTTGATAACGTAACAAAATATTTCTTATAGAAAAAAATAATGCCATAAGAATAGTTTATGTTTATAGGTGGAAAAATTATTGTATTCTCTGTTTCATTATATTTAAGGCCATTTATTACTATTATTATTATTATTAGGGCAGAAGCACTATAAGGTGCGCAGGACCCTCTTGTTTTCCTAAGGATTCTTTTTTTCCCCACCCTTTTGGACTTTTMGGGGGTCTTAACATGCACAAAAACTCATGAAACTTGGCAGACAGGTTGGAATCTGCTGCTATCAGGATGCCTGAGAGTCGTGTGGCCCAGGGCCCCCAGGGGCCCACACATGAGATTTTGCCGTCTAGCTCATACACACTTTCACATAGGCACACGAAACTCGGTACACATTTAGAACTCATTGAGCTGAACAACTTATTACTGCATATTCTGGGTAAACTCAACAGGAGGCCGGTTATTTTGGGTCATTCCCAAAAACGCACCCAATGGATTTTGATATACTCCTCCTAGGGAAATTATACAATCGCTTCCATACCGGCCCAAAGAGATCTAAAGACACTGAGGATGCAAAATTGCGGAGGGATTTTTGATATCTCAAACAGGTCAGCTGTGATAATGTCTTAAACATATGCCGAAAAATTATTACTAACTTTTTGTGTGGCATTATATAGAGTAACATTATATTCAGTGACACTTTTTGTGACATCACGTTCAGGAACATCATGGTGTGAGACTTTTCTTCCAGCACCTGCAACCTATTGTACACACATACACATCACAAATGTTAACACTCACACACACACATCTCACACACACACATCTCACACACACACATCTCACACACACACACACACACACACACACACACACACACACACCCATCGCTAATTTTAATACACACAGAAGACTCACACCATACACACAAACAAGCACAAACACAAGCACATTTACTCGTCACACACAGACTGACACATCCACACGTCACACACCTTTCTCCCTCACTCTCACACACACTAACGAGCGCACACACACACACGCACACACACACACACACACACATGCATGCATGCACACAAACATACACATCACACCTCTCTCATGACGGACACACACCTCTCTCACGATACACACATGCACACACACACACACACAAACACACACACACACACACACACACACACACACACACACATTAGCCCTGTATAGTGTGTTATGTGTGCAGGTTGTGCGGTGCAACCGAGTGACCATGGCTTTAGATTCATGAATTTTCATTAAACTTAACAAATCTGTTGACTGTGAGTTAAAAAAAAAAAAACCTCAAGACATCTTCATAAAAAGGAGAGTTAGATAGTATTAGAGGTATATGTTTCCACTGCTATAAAGATGCATGTGTGTGTGTACACAGATCGTCCATGTCTGGAGGACAGAGACAGAGTGCTGAGAGTGAGAAAAGACGTGGAATTGGCCCTCAGTCACATCTTACACAGAGACAACCAAGAAAGTTTACTGCACAAGGTGAGTGAATGTAGAAAGGCCTAGGAGGAGGTTCATGGATGTGGAAGAGTTAGATGGAGACCAATGGTCAGCTGTGTTGACACCTAACGTGGAGCAACCGAAAGAAGAAGATATCATCTGAAAAAAAAAAAAAACTATTATTATACAGTTACATGTTTGACCTTAGAACACACAGCCAGATAAGGGATTTATTTATGGTTCCTTTCTGGTATGACCTAAATGAGGATGTGTTTCCTGTTGAGTCTGGTTCCTCTCAAGGTTTTTTCCTCAGGTCATATCAGGGGGGGTTTGTCTTGTCACTTCTGACTTGCTCATTAGGCATAAACATTTTTTTATTTATATCCWGAATTTATTTTCCTGTGAAACTGGTTTGCGACAATGTCCACTATTAAATGCACTATACAAATACAATATTCTAGTTACCTGATTAGTAGTACTGTAGATGTTGGTAGTAAATGACCTATTTAGAAAAAGGATGAAATGAAGAATAAAACAGTTTGAAATTTGGTTTAGTCATATGAGACCAGTGTTAAACATTTTGGTTGTTTGTGTGTTTTTGTGATTCTCAGCTGTACCAGAAGATGGCTTTGTTGAAAAACCTGTGCACACTGCATATTGAGAAGCTGCGCTGGTTCAGACAGTATTACCCACTGACTGTTCACTCCCTCTTCCCTCCACTTTACAAGGAGCTGTTCGTCTCAGACACTGATGTACACACAATGGTCACTCTCTGAACACAGCCACTCAGTCGCACCGTACACAAAGCACACAGAGCATGTACGAGTAGGTCTTAAAGCTACATTTATTTACATTCATCTGTCTCTAAAGGAGACAACTGTATTATTGTAATTCTGAAACAAAAACGGATGTTGCAAGGAAGTATTTGAGAGTCTGTATTGTTTTGCAAATGCTATTTTATGTCATGTGAAGAATTTTTTTTTTTTTTTACAAATAAGATGCCCTTTAACTGTGACAGTATTTTCTGATAGTCTGGATATCAGCTGTACAAAGGTAGCATTTTATAGTTAACATGTTTTTTAGCCGAATAGTTGTGTGTAAATGTTTTTACAGTTTTTTTTTTTTGAAAACCAATCCAAGATTCAGTATTATTTTTAAGGACTGGAGCTTTGCACTTCTAACTAAACTATTCCCGAATCTGTCATGCTTGAGTTTCCCCTGACAGTCTGTTCATTCTTTTCTACATAAAATTATATGTGCGTAAGTTTATTTTAAGTAGAAAACAGTGAGTCACCAAAATGACTTTAGCTGGGCTTTCACAGACTGGGTCACATATTGTTTTAAAAGTGTATTAATCATCATTTATCTTCAGGCCTTAGTAAAAATTCACCAGCTGCTTYTGTTACTGATTGAGCTTTGAAATGAAATGAACAAACAGCAAATGAAATGAACATTTTTGCTTCAACATCTGAAAAAGGAGAAAATAAGTATTTCTTGCATAGAAATTGTTAGAGATTTGTTAAACTGATACTTTCAGGATTACACAACTGACCTGAATCTGAATGCTGAACCTGGCTCTAGACACATACTGTAATTGAAAATTTGTTATATGATTTTGTGAGGGAAACAGTGAATCACAAAAATAATGACATTAGTTGGATTTTCATAGACTGGGTTACATTTTTTTCTGTAAAATTGCATAATAATTGACACATAATTTTTCTTCTCAGAAAATTATGATGTAATTTTTGTAATATTATGATTCTTTTTTTCACAGAATAATATGATTATTATATGCTTCTCTTTTTGTCACTGATTTCAAAATAATTGTTAATATACAACTTTACCAGTTCTAACTTGGTTAAATAGCTTTTGTGTGTGTGTGTGTGTGTGTGTGTGTGTGTGTGTGTGTGTGTGTTTTGATTATAATTTTTATATATATATATTTTTTTGCATTATCTTGTATTGTCCTGAGAAAAACAGCATTAAGTAAATACTTTACTACTTTTTGCCCGTAGTCAGCAAAAACAATACATTACAGAAACAGATGGCATAAATAAATTAATTAATGTAAAGATAATAATAATAATAATAATAATAATAATAATAATAATAATAATAATAATAATAAATGAATGAATGAATGAATGAATGAATACGGCTTCAGTTTATGTTAACCTGAAACGTTAAAATGAGAAAATGTGATTACAGGAACTTTTGCCACAGCATGGTTATTGATGCCAGACAGGCTGGTTTGGTAGTTCAGAAACTGCTGAGTTGGAATTTCAGTTTCAGAAAATACTTATTGGATGACTGATTGGATAATTGCATGAAAGTTGTTCCTATTCATTTGGTGTTCTTAATATAATGCACTACTAAAGCATAGATTTGATGAGACTGCTTTTGTTAATTACAATCAATTTTGACTCATTCTGAAATGCTGATGCATACAGCAGATGTCATATTAAAAAGAAAAAAGACCATCCACAATGTGTCACACAAAATATTCATCAGCCAAAACTTGTTTTCTTTCTACAGCCACAGAAGCTCTGTGCTTGCACATATGATGAAGGATATCTGATAGCTGAGCTTTCAATTCTTATCTTTAAACAAGCCATTTGATCTAGTCATACTATAGCTACATCCTTTGCACAAGAAAGGAATAGTCTAACCTTTCACTCCATAGCTAAACTCACCTTTCTTTACATTAGTCATGGTCACTTATTGCTTTTTATTCCAGCTTATATGTTACCCAGTCTGTGAAAACCTAAAGTATTTTTTTTATGATTCATCTCACTCACTCATCGCTATATACCATGTCATATACCACTTACTCCAGTATACTGGGATATGGAGGCTATCCATAAAATAACTGCCACAGAAATGGCGGGTGTATATTCGCTGCTGGGTGGAAGGAACCAGCCTCCTCCTTAGAATAATTTTATGTGTAAAACAATGAATCACAAAAAAAAATACTTTAGCTATTTAGTTTTCACAGACTGGGTCACATTATTTTTAAAAGCTCTTCAATCAGGGGTTTTCTTCTGTCATTACTGATGTTTGAAATGAAATGAGTGTTTTTGCTTGCACTTTTGATAAAGGGCCAAAACCAATTATTGCTTGCTTTAAATGTTTGTTAAACAGATACAGCACTTTCCGAATTATGCAGTTGACCTGATCCTCATACAAAAAAAAATGGTTCTTGGACACATCACTCACTCACTTATCTTCTATACCACTTTTATCCTGTATTCAGGGTCAAGGGGGGCCTAGAGCCTATCCCAGGAGGTTTAGGGCATGAGAGCATGAGGATACACCCTGGATGGGGTGGATGCCAATCCATAGCTGGGCATACACATACACTCACTCATTCACACACTACGGGCAATTTGGGAACACCAATTAGCCTAATCTGCATGTCTTTGGACTGTAGGAGGAAACCGGAGTACACAGAGGAAACCCACCAAGCACAGGGAGAACATGCAAACTCCATGCACACAGAGACTGGAATCGAACCCGGACCCTGGAGGTGCGAGGCGACAGTGCAAACCACTACACCTCCATGCCACCTTTTTCTAGACACATACGTCCTGCAAAATGACATAATTACTACTCAGATAGTATGTCTTTTTCCCAAAATACAACGAATTAATTGTAATATGACTCTGGCACAATCTCATTTCTTTCCACCATAATGGCACCAATACTCGGGAATAGTTTGGTAAGATTGCTGGAAATGATTAGAGTTTCTGGTTACAAGGTTCCTGACGTGTATTTGTGTTACTGAGTTGATAACAAACATGAATTAAGTGTTTATTAACATAACATATTGCGTAATATTGTAAACACCTACTCCAAACGATGGGTTGTGAGAAGCGACTGCTGATCTTTTACTTACTCCCTCAGATGGCTGGCCTGTCTGACTCATGCTCAAAACTCTGTCCTTCCCTTCACTCGGGAAACTAAACAAAACAACACGCGCGCACGCACGCGCGCACGCGCACAAACGGCGTGGGTCGGAATTTCAGAAGAGCCGAGCGGCGCAGCACACGGAGTCCCTAGCGTCTATCGCCATGAACCCTTTTACGCGATATCTGTTGGTCCTGACGCTAACAGCGGTGAACGCAGGCAAAGGTAAGCGCCAGGGTTCAGTTAAACGCGGTTTTATAACGACGTGTTGGCGCAGGACGGTATTAATTCTACACTGTTTGCAGAATATCCGAAATCCCAACGCCCTTTAAACTCATAGCCTGCCAGTGTGTGTGTGTGTGTGTGTGTGTGTGTTATTTGAATGTGGGTTCGCTTTTTGCTTTGCCAGTCGGCCAAAACACAGTACTGATGCTGATTCGTTATACATATAGTACAGAAAATGTGCACTGAAGATGAGGAAGAAGCTATTTCTGAAGTTTATGCAACATAACAGTGACCAAACGTGCTTCCCTAAAAATTTCAAGTTGCGAACGTAAGCTGTTTTGGAGAGTTGATTTTATATGATCCCCCAAAATTGCCATGTTTCAGCACTATACTGTCTCTCTTCAAACAATAATCATTTAAAATGCAATTTGTTTAGATTTCTTTATGAGTATTGATGCGAAAAATTTGTGTCAGCTTCGAGAGTAAAAATAGTGGCTTTAATTCTGGAAATTAATTTTATTTAAATTAAATTTCGGATTTTCTCCCAGAAAAACTGTAGTGTCCGTAACCATGTTAAATTAACGTTGCGATATCTTAACAATTTTGCATTTTAGAGTAATACAAGTTTTCAGGTTTATGTCCTCTTGTGTGAAATCTAAATAGGCCGAGTTTCATCTGAAAGACAATTAAAATCATTGAAAGATTTGAATTCATAAAGATACATACTTTACATAAAAGGGCATGAAATTGTACTTTGCAAATGGTTCTTTTTTCTGATAAAAATATAAATGCATATGCATGTTTCCAAAAAGATTTACGATTTGGATTAAGATCAGCTGGCATATTTCATTACTGTGTCTGGGTTACTTCAATAGGATCGGTATATTCAACCTTGTACACTGGGTGTAAATATGGTGCTTTAAGAGTTAAAGTTGTATTTAAAAAAAAATAAATCAACATTATAAGAGTGCCTTATTCACTCGAAACATTGCAGTACATGTTTTACAAGCTATTTAATCAGCAGGCAGGTTTGCTGGATGATAGGTTGGAAGGGTACAGCACTTTCTTTCTGAGTGTACTGTTATCCTGAAACTTTTTTTCTCTGAAACATACTCTTGATGTTGTACTGCTGCCAGTTGTATGTCTGCTGGCCTGTTACAACTTAGCACATCTTTTGGAAAAAAAAACATTCTTTTTTCACCACAAAATTAAACTCCTTTTAACCGGTTTTGGCTGATGATCACTCCAAAATTTTGGCAACACTTCGGAGAAGGAGTACTAATTGGGTGTTGTCTGTAGAGTTTAGAACCTTTTTTTTTTTTTAACTCAAGTTTTAAATCTGACCATGACTTACTATGATAAAATGTCTATTTGTGATGTGCCCATGCTAAAATTAATTGTTTTTCTTCTAATGATAAATGACTACACAGGACTACTATGAAAGCAACTCCATATTCTGTCTGTTCAGCATATTTTTTCCCCTGCTTGTTTTACCAGACTCTGAATGTTGTCATCAAATGAGAATGGGTGTGCCCACTGGTAAGGCCAAACAAACTTTGATGTTAATTTAGGCCAGGATGATAAATTAATTATAGTGTATACAGTAGTTTCTTGAGAATAATTATCTAAAAAAAAATTAATTAAGTACTAAAACATTCTAGGTTATTTTGCTAATATGGCTTCACTGTTTATAACTAAGTTATGCAAAAGGGTTATTTTACTTACTTTTGATATCTACCACCCTTATGTTTATCTTGTAATTTGAATTTCCATTTATTTCTTTGTAATATAGTTAGATTAATTTTTGAATGTTGTGACAGTTTTTGTTAGCACGTAAAAAAGAATTCTGCTGAAGAAAAATGCCTATTTTATGAGATGGTATACTGCTTACCTGCAGACATCTTGGAAATGCTGAAACGGGAATCACAGGACTCTCATGCTGCAGTGAGACAGAGAGGTGGGTCTGTGTGATGAACCATGCACATACTGATACTGAACCTCAGAATTCAGGCAGATTTAATTTGCGCGTTTGCCCTGCACTCTTGCTGTAATGTCATTATACTGCATATAATGTCATTATACTGCAACAAAATCATCATCTCTAACCTTTAATTCCTTGCCATGATCATGCCATTTTTAAAAAAAATTCTTCTCTTTTTTATCTTTTACATATTCTCATATTTGTAGCCTATCGTCCATCAAACTATGCATTCAACATTAATTGAATTTGTCTCTATCAGCTCCAGCGATCCTAAGGAAAGCTCTAGACAGATCGTGACAGTCGCCATCAAAAGGGCTGAACTGGATAGGATGCTGATGTGCAGTATCACAGTACAGGCCCCTGTCTAGCATCGTTACTGTTTTTGAGATGCTGCCCTTTAGCTTCTAATGGCCAGGGTACTGCGTAATGATGTTTGGTTTGTGCACACCATGGCATCATATCCATATCTGTTATTTTCACTGTTCTAATATGATAAAGCCCCTGTGCACCTATGGTCTAGTTACATGCATTCTAGAACACAAGACCCCAGAACATGGGCCCTGTAAGCGTAAGGATGAAAACTGCTCTACATTATTCTTTTCACACAGATTTATTTATAAATATTCTATTTATTCTTCTCATGAAATATAAAGTCTAAAGAATTAACATACAGTATATGCTGAAATTTTTTTATAAATCTCGGCACTAATTAGTTTTAGTGTTCACTTATTTCCATTATGCACTCTGATGTTTTTCCATAAAACATATTCTGTGTAGGATATCAGGGGGTTTGAAGTTCTGGTGCCCATGGAACTTGGGCCAGTTGGCGGGTGACACCCTGGATGGGTGCCAACCCACAGTTGGGCATACGTGGATGCATATACATGTATTCATACACTACAGGCATTTTGGAAACACGAATCAGCCTATAACTCATGTCTTTGGACTGTGGTGGGGAGTGGGGACTGTAGCACCCACAGGAAACCCATTAAAAATACATGCACAAGTCAGATGCCTGATATGAACCTCCAGTCCTGGTGGTGAAGGCAACATTGCTTATTATAAAGCCATGTTCCTATTGCAAACCAAATGAACTTTATCCTATGTATATTATGAAAAACATTTTATTCAGGATTGTGTCCCTTATTTTATTTGTCTTTTCTTTTTATTTTGTTGATATAGACAGCCTTGAGTGTCATCTTGACTATGTGTGTATTCAAATTTAGCACTTTTTCTGCTGTTTATTCATGTCTCTCTATATTACTGGTTAATTTGTTGCTTTTTATGTTCATCTTTCTCCTACTTTTCAGTTTCATGTATAGTCTTGTAATCCTACATAAAATCGGTGGGCCTTTTTTCCCCAATAAGTGTTTTTGCTCTTAATTGGGAAGAGACCCCTTTCTACCATCTAAACATTTGTCTCTTCTCTTCTCTCTTTTTGTCCATTTTACTCAGGTCCTCATATAAAGATTGACTCCATTGATCCATCCATTCCTTTTCCTCTTGCACATCCAACTATAGACAACATCCATTCCATCTGTCGGTATAGTAATCGTCGCCCTCGGTATACTAGAGACATGCTACCAAGAAATGGCTTTGGTTACCTACACCGTCAAGCCAATGCTGTCAATCAGTTGGAGTCCTGGTTTACTGTCTGCTGCAGTAATAGCACTCAAGATGTCGAATTGACTCTGTGCTGTGCACGGCAGGCGGTGAGAACGCACACTAACTACCTACACAATATCAAATTTTACAGTGTTCCATAATTTCCTTTTTAGGCACGCCATGCGTGGGGAAAAGGACTGCTTAATGTACATTAAGGGCACCCACATAAATACAGTTCGGGGATTTTCTACCTAAAGGGGCAAAAAAAAAAAAAAAGGCTGGTGTTAATGCACATCCATTCAATTTTGCACTTGCAATGTAATTTTCTAACAATTATAGTCATTTTACTAATGGAGATGGTAAAAAATAAACTTTGAACAGGATGGACATGGGCGTGGGCAGTATGTATTAAGTCTGGGATAAGGGGTCTGGGATAGCTCAGTGGTTTAGGCATTGGACTGCAGTCGCATGACTCCCAAGTTGTCCCTGCTGGGGTCTTGAGCAAGGTCCTTAACCCTCAACTGCTCACATGTATAATGAAATACAATTTTAAGTCGCTCTGGATAACGGCGTCTGCCAAATGCCTAAATGTAAGTAAACAAAAGGCTGTTTCCTCTATTAAACATAAACTTGTATTGTTTACCATGATAAGGAAGTTTGAAAGTTGTGCCTTAGTAAAATAATCTGAAATATTTGTATTACCACAAAGTTTTCATATTCTAGAATTACAGTGTAATTTCGGGTGCCAAAAGGCTTTCATTTTATTTACTTCAGCACACTCGTCATCAATCCATTGTTATATTCTTTTGACCAGTTTCTTGCTATTAGTCTGTTACACTAGAACTGCAAGTATAAACAAGCAACTTGGAACTTTCAACACCAATTTGATTGTATGTAGATTGATAAGCAATTCACAATTAAGTGAGAGACCATAGTATTGAGACAAAAGTGGAATTCATTGTTTGAAGTTTTAAATAATGACAATCCAGATGATGCATAAGAATATTTTAATTTACATATAACAAGCAGTATTTAGCATAAAGTCCTCTACTCTTCAAAACCCTCCATGCTGGATGTGGCTGCGCATAGAGTCAAAAAGACTTCTGCAGTTCTCTGGTGTGCAGAGGAGGACACCCCAGCTTCAGAAGTTCTGCCACATATTTTTTCCATCTATTAACTAAACCAGCACAATTCTTCAGTCAGATTGGTGAGAATAAGTGACATCACCTGTTTTGTGAACAGGGAGAACGCTAATGCATAGCATATATTGTCTAACTACATTTGACCCCTCTACATTTCTATCAAACACAAACCGTAACATTTAATTTATTATGTCCTCTTATGTATATCCACCCTCTTTCCAATGTTAGACACAACCAAAAAACTCCACATTATTTATCAATGCACTAATTCAGCACTGTTTGGTAAAAAAAAAAAAAAAACGTATAGTATTGCTTGTTTATTGCAATGATGCAGCATAGGTAATGGACAGATCGGTGGACATCCTCCATCTCCTACTTTTGTGCTTGTTTTCCTCCTTTTCTCTGATTCCTTATGGAGTCCAGTGTTCCCATTACTGTACTATAGTTACTGTTTTTGCAGTGGGAAAAGTCACTCTCTAGGTTCTGTGAAGATGAGTTCACCATTAAGACCAGTCACTATCACTGCTGTAATAATAAAGGGCCAGCAAGATGGGACTGCTTCAAGGAGGAGGCTACAGACCCATCATACCAGCTCCTTGGCCCGGAAGTGCGAACCACACTTCCTTCCACAGTCCAAGGATTTGACTTTAGCCCCAGTAGCTGCCAGAAAACAAGGTATATTTTACTGAATTGACAAAGTGTCCTCTTAATTTAGGTTTAAGGACATCCAAATCCTTGATAACAAATCATTGTCATTTTAATGTACAAAACTTATGTATTAACACAGTACCCCTATCCAGAAGAAATTAACTGGCTCCCTTTCTTTGTACTTTCCTGTTAGTAACTGTTTACAGCATCTGCCTCAAAATTACAAATGCTTATTTACTTGCCTGCTCAACTTGCAATTATCTACAAAACTCACCAAGTTTGCTTATATAATGGTTGTTTCTGTGTCCCAGTCTTTCTGCAACCACTCCCAGAGCAGAGATGGTGACTGAAGCCCCAGCTGCCAGATTGTTTGGGCAGAGATTAATCATCCCTCAAATTTCCATGTCTTTAGAAGAGGAAGGTAGGTGGCGAATAATTAGAAACTGTAATTGCTGTAGTTTCAACATTAACCTATGCCTTTTTTTCAGTCATGAGAAAGCATAAAAAAATTCTACATTTTGTCGTAGGTAACCATGTAGGTCTGATGATGTTGGATAACTTTTTTTTTCTATGGCTAGATCACCAGGGATTTTTTTTTTCATTCTTCAGTCATTTGTCTGTCCATTTATCTTGCCATTGTCTACATGTTTCCTAGATTCTTATGTATTCAGTCCTCGCTCAGTGAGGCGTATTCCTTTCCCTCTTGCTCGTCCAACTACCACCAACATCCTTGCCATCTGTCAATATAGTAACCAGCACCCCCGATATTCTAGGATGCTACCTAGCAGTGGCTTGCGTCGTCAAGTCAGTGCTGTTAATCAGCTGGAGTCCTGGTATACTTTCTGCTGTGCTAATGGCATTTCAGATGATGAGATGACTCTGTGCTGTGCACAGCAGGCGGTGAGACCACCTTCTGACACAAAATAAACAAAATAGCTGTCAATCCTAAAACCATGTTTTGTGAAAATGAGTATGCACCAGGCCTAAATGAAGTCAACATGCTACATCAGTAAACTACACAGGATGTTTTTCATGTGCTGAACAGTTTTCTATGGGATTAATGGCATCAACTTTAATGTACATTCATTAACTTGTTGGTGTTAACAGTGAAGTGCTGGGTAATATTAAGTTTGAGGTGGCTAAGATCTCAAGCTTCCACAAAATATGCAATTTAAAATCATAAGGCACTGATTCGATCTTTGTTAAGACTATTGGATCTGATTAAATACAATACAATATAATTCAATACGATCAATGTTTGACTAATTTGTAATATGTGACACTGATGCGAGACATTTTTTTGTTAAAAAAAAAGTTTTTTTGTTGTTGTTTATATATGACTTATGGGATTATCCCTTACTAGAATATTAAATAATTTACACATCGTAGATAATATTACGCAGTTATATTAAAATTTAATTTGATCATTATAATTTAGATTACAGTGGAACCTTAGCATACGAATACCATCCCTTTCAAATTTTCGCCTAAATAATTAAAATTTTGCAAGAATTTTTCTTTGCCATATGAAGCATTTTCGGCATATGAACGAATGAATTGAACCAAATGCTGGCAAAGTTGCACATGTGTCCAAGGAGTGAGAGTGTATTTAACGTTTGCTGGAATATAGAACTACAGAATTTAGATTTAGAACATCCGGGTTTTCTGCCTGGATTCTCATCACATTTCACTAATGTCATTCCATGTGAAGGCTGGTGTTCCAATTAGTTTTTGTTTTGCAGTGGGAAAAGTCACTTTCTGCTTTCTGTGAAGATGAATTCAGAATTAAAACTGATCACTATTACTGCTGTAAGAGATATGGGCCAGCAAAATGGAACTGCTTTGAGAAAGCAGGTTCAGATAACTCATACCAGCCCTCTGGCCAAAGAGTGCTGACTGGGACCCCCTCCACAATTCAGGGCTTTGACTTCGATCCCAGTATCTGCCAGAATTCAAGGTATATTTAACAGGTGCATGCGAAAACTTAGTCCAAGCATTAGTAATTATCTTCAAAATGTAAGAATCAAGATTGTATGTATTTTCTTGTACATTTGTATGTTTATTGTTATTTACTTGGTTGAAGTAAAATTGTGTGATTTATTTACTAGCTCGTCCCCCTTTGCCAGTATTCTAGGGTTTACTTCCAAAGGTGTGATTGAAACCCCATACATCGGCTTTCCCCCTGGTCGCCCGAATTCTGGCAACATTGGACCAATTTGTGCTTTTCACAAGGAGCGCCCCCGCTACGTCATCAGTTGTGTGCCTCATACAGGCTTTGATTGGTTTGCCCGTCAGTTAAAGGCTATAAATTTTATAGAAAAAGGTTTTGGTCAATGCTGTAAGGAGAAGAAAGATATTCAAGCTTGTGCTGATGGAAAGGTATGCATTTGTACTTGGTTCTTTATAGAGTGACTCAAATGAAACCTGTCTAAACAGATCCATTAAAATATTAGCACTAATCCAGCTATTGCAGAGTGGGTTCTTCTGTTTTCTTTATTTGAAAATAGCAAGGTTCAAATAATATTCAGTCCTTGGTTTTTCTCTGCATTCCTCAGTGGAAGATGATGGTGGATAAATTCTGTAAGAATGAGAAGAAGGTCAAAGAAAATCAGTTTGAATGCTGTAAAAGGAAGAGAGGAGAAGGGCAATATAACTGTTTTAGTTCTGCTGCTGAAAACCCAAGCTACATGATTGGGAACGAGGAGATAACGTTTGTAAAGCCTCACCTAAGCATGTTTTGTACATCCTACACATCTCTTAAGAAAATGTAAGATTTTTTACTTTAGGTCTTTTACTTTAATACTTGTGATTTGTTAGTTGGATATTATGGTAAGAATAGTGACTTTAAATTTATGGAGAAAAAATAATGGAGAGTTTAAATTTATGTGAGGGGAATAAAAAATTCAAATAATACTTTAATTCTTAAAATCTGCCATTCCTCTAGGAAACATTTGCCTTTCTCTGTTGATGAAATGGCTGAAAAGTGCTGCACCCTAGTGGAAGATAAGATATCTGCTTGTCTGCAGCTACAGGTTTGTAATCAGGTTTTGGTCAGATTTTAAACTTTTTCTTCTCTTATGACTGTTCAAGTGAGTGGAACCATTGGTTATATGATAGCATTGGTTTTATGCACATAGTTCTTATTTGTATGCCAGCTCTAATCATTCAAGGTTTAGCCACTACTCATTGACCTACAATGCCATATTGTTTCAGCTGGACAACATTTTGGATGATGCATGCAACACAGATGATCCATCATTTGCAGATGTAAAGCAAAAATGTTGTAAACAGACTGCCATGGAAAACTCTGAATGCCTGACCAAGCTGCTCTTGCACAAAATTGCCAAAGCAAAAGGGATTAACAAGCCTCGCAAGATATGCCTACCCTTTTCATAAAAGCCTGCTTATGTTGAGCCAATGATCTTGGTACAAATTAAATGTGATATTGTTTTTGTGTGGTTAACCTTTCTGATGAGCAACAGTAGATTATATATCAATGCCACTTGGATTAATGAACTTGTTTTTGGTAGATGTCTTGTTCACCTATTAATGGTTCATTTGTTTCAGAGCTGCATGGACAGAACACAATTACTTTAAATACTAAAAACATAAACTGTGTCAAAATGTATTAAATAAAAATATTTCTTTACATATTTCTATTTGTTTTATTTAAGAGTATTGTTCATCATAGCACGTTCTCATAAATGCATATACTGTGATGTATATTGGGAATTAACAATATATGTGTATGCTTATGAGGCGTTCATAATTTCTGGCCAAATAATGTATGTTTTAAAAGATTTAATTAGTTGGGGAAAACGTATTAGGACACAGAAAATGACCAAAATTTGTATTTATACTCGCAAAGATGGTTAAAGATGCCCATGGTTAGAATTAACTGACTTTTAGAGCACTGTTTTTCAAGTTCTCCAAGGTTTTATGTGTCTCTCTGATTGCTCACTTCAACTAACAAAAGAGAAAATGATGATCCTGATACTGACAATGTACAAAGATATGAAAGCTTTTTTTTATTGAAGTTGCTTTTTTCTGCATAAATTGTGTAATATAATCAACATTCAACCCACTTGGCCATTAATGTTTTCGGTTAAATTCATGATCTAGAAGAAAAGAAGCGTTTTTTTTATAATGAACATGCAGTCACTGGCTAACCCTATCAACCAAACACAAAGTGATGCTATCTACTTTCTTTTTTCATACTGTCATTGCAAAAAGGCTTGGCTTAAGAAAGCATGTAGGCAGTCTGGTTTCAGTAGGAAAGTATTATACATTTTTTGTCATCTGATTTTGACAACAGGTTGACAGACATTGTAAATGTGGGCACACAAATCCATAACGATGGAATCTGGGAAGGGAGTGTATTTTCATTTCTCAATTAAATAACCCACACAAATGTACCAAAACAGAATGCTCCAGTCCTTGTTGTTCATGGCGTTTATCACCAAACCGGTTTCTTGCTATCTAGATATCACTACAGGATTCAGTGTGGCTTTCACTGTGTTTAAGGCTTCAGTCAGGGGGATTAGAATATAGCCCTTTAATTAATGTACTTAACATTTTATAGTTTATTACAGGGAATAACATTTTAAATGATCAATTGCAAGTCATAACTATATAATAGGAATCCAGTACGAAGCCACCACTGGAAAAACAAAATATTAACTGGATGAACTAGATAAATCTCAAGGTGAGTATTTCAAAATGTAACTAACCAGGACAAATAGTATATGGGACACTTAAAGCTAGTACATGTAGTGTGAGTTATACATTTAACTAGGGAAATAGATGTGATATTTTAAAGACACGATTAGGGCCAAGATTAGGGCCTCCGAGTGGCCTATCCGGAGATCGCTGGTTCGGTTCCCGGGTGGTGCTGTAACCTCTCGCAGCCGGAGGTCTAGTGAGAGTTGATTGGCAGAGCTCTCTCAGAGGGCAGGGATGAGAAGTAGTTGGTGCTCCAACATTAATCACGGCTCTACAGCCAACCAGGGGCGTCTGTGAGCTCGCGCATCGGAAGGAGTCGAATAGCGCTGTAGTCCGAGTGTGTTACGCCGCCCCCAACGATGCGCGAGCGAGCAGTTCGAAAAGAAGTGGTCGGTTGGCGTCACGTGGTTCGGAGGAACCACGTGGTAATCTTCGCCCTCCCGGCGGAGTGGTAGTAGTAGCCATAATGTGGGAGGCCCCTAGTGACGGGGAGGAATTGGACACGACTAAATTGGGGGAGAAAAATCGGGAAGAATGCAAGAAAATGTCAAAAAAAAAAAAAAGAAAAGAAAGGAAAATGCCAAGATTATATGACATCTTGTCCCCAACCACCCCCGGGATTAAAAAAAAAAGTTGGAACGTCTTTTGCTTTTAATATTACACGCAGTTACTGTGGCATCTTTCTGGTAAGCTTATGCAATGTCACAACATTTATTGCCATCAAGAGTCACATTATTTCCTCTCCAAGACCTTGCATTGATGATGGGAGAGTCGGGCTGCTTCACCAGTCTTCACCAGCGCATCTCAAAGATTCTTAAGGTCTGGCCAATCCATGTGTGAAAATGATATCTCATATTCCATGAACCACTCTTTCACACTTTGAGCCCAATGAGTCCTGGCATTGTCATCTTGGGATATGCCCGTGCCATCAAGAAAGAAAAATCCATTGATGGAACAATCTGGTCTTTCAGGTCATCAGCTGACCTAAATTTTCGGGCATCTCAATCTAGCCCTGACTGTACGGCAGTGGGCATGATGGTTACATCACTACTTACTACTCTGAAGCACCCATCCAGTGGCGGCTGGTACAAAATTATTTTTTTTTGGAGGGGGGGGGGGCGCTAACAAAATTTAAATTAAACTTTTAATACTCACCTGTAAATAGCCATTTATCCGGTGATTAAGCATCATTACTACTAGCATAAAATAAAGGCATGACGCACATCGCATCCAGTCAGCCATCTCCGCTTGCCGTAAGAAGTGCTGAAAAAGACTCGTTGGGAATGGTCCAATCACATGAGCCCAAATATTTAAAAACGATATTGATTCGCTAAGAACAAAAGTGGGAAGGTTCGGGGCGCACAGTGCTGCGTCCGAAGGATGATTTGACAAAATCCAATCAGAGCTCAGCCTCAAATCACATGCTTTTCAAAAAATGTACGTGTCTACATAGACACTCATTTGTCCGGTGCCCCGCATACACAAACACAAATGAACATAACACAGTTTAGATTTGTTTTAATTGCAAATAAATTATATTAAGAAATACAGCGGAATATTGTGACTAAATGACTTTAATTCCTTATTAAAATAAATTATTATGTTAAATAATTACATGTTAAAGGAGCATTCTTCTCTGCCTAACTTTAAGGGAGGGCGGCGCCACTGTGCCCCGTATTGACCGGCCGCCACTGCACCCATCACTCTGGAACAGAGTAAATCTGAACTCATTAGACCACATGATCTTTTCCCAGTGTTCCACAGTCCATTTAAGCTCTCTAGCAAATTGAAACCTTTTTTCCTTGAGTTCTCTTTGCATTGTGCACATGGAAATGCTCTTTCACTATTAAACGTAGCAGTAAGATATACTTTTTTTTTTTACAGCTTGATTACACTAAGCATTTAAGTGATCTCTGATCAAGATTATTCAGGATGCTTTTCAAAGATAATGGTTCACCATTATCCTTCCAGTTTTTAATGTTTTTCAGTTCTTGATCAAATTTTAATAGTTTCTGCAATTCACCAAGATGTTTTTCTTTTGTCTGATACAGGCCAGTAATTTGACTCTTCTGAAACAGAAAAACACTTTTGCCATGAACACAGGATACTGTATGTCTTCTAACATAGTTGTTTAAAAAATTAATAGCTACTCACTGCATCAGTTAGGGATAAAATAACTTGTTGCAAGTTGAAACATATCAATCAGTGCAGTAAATATCCAATTGAAGACTCTCAACTGTTTACATGATTAAATCCATTTACGTAGTGATTTTTTTTTTTGTCGGGTAGTTATAAGCCCAGGTTAAAAAAATAATAATAAAAATAAAAATAATATATATATATATATTAGCACTTTTACTTATGGCAGTATGTCTGTAACCTTTAAATGCTATGCAGCCTCTATAGTGGAGCAATCTATTTGCTGGCAATGTACCTTTGAATTTGAACTGTTTGTTTCATTGTTTATATGCCTGTTTTACAGTAAAGCATGATGAACTAATTGAGTTATTGGACAGCGGTCCAAGTTTCATGATGGATATTTTCACACTTTGTCTAATGTCACTATGTATGTGTTATTGCACACTTTATGATGATTTACTTTCCCTCTAACAGATCCCATAAGCTCCCACCATCACTTCTGGCTGTATTAAATATAATTTAAGCTCAGGCATTTGACTGCAGTTCTAACTGAAAAAAGTAGCTACTTTTATCCATTTGACTTATATTGGTAAGATCTTCAGGTTGAGCTAATCAGGATCAGATTGAACTCCTCATGTGCCACCAGTGGTATAAAAACCTATCTTACCATTGATGCACAACATGGCGGGCAAAGGAGAAATTTGATATTTTTCAAATAAGCCATTTATACACCTGTATATGTTAAAAAGTATCAAAAATGGATACATCATAAAACTTCGATCTGCATTTTACAGGATTTGGTCTGTCTTTAGAGCAAATTCAGTTTAACCTCCTTCTACAGTAAATCATAATGCAATCATTTTGCTCCTGCAAAGGGACTTTTGCGGTCCTATTCTCAAGCTTTGTAAAAGCTTGGGATAACTTTGGGAGGAGCATGGTGGTGTAGTTTTTAGCACTGTGGCCTCGCACCTTTAGAATTGAGGGTTTGATTCTCACTTGGGCCTGAGGTCTGTGTATGTGGAGTTTGCATGTTCTTCTCATGCTTGGTGGGGGTACTCAAGTTTTCTCCATTATTGTTAGACTTTCGGCTGGATTCATCAAGGGGTCGCCACAGCGTACCATCCGATACGCACAACAACCAAGCGCAGGTTTTAAGATGGATCCCCCCCCACCCCTTTTTTATCTCGGCTTGGGAACGGCAGTGCATTCAGTTTTCTCCGATAATTTGCATTCCCAAATTGCCCATAGTTTGTGTGTGTGCCCTGCGATGGATTGGCACCCTGTCCAGGGTTTACCCGGCATCATGCCCTAAAGTCCCATGGCCCTGTGGTCCTGTCCACAAGATAAGCAGTATATAAGATGAATGAATTAATAAATTAATGTTAAATTTTGGTGCATGGCATTTTGTTAAATAACATCGAAATTTTGCATCTATTTTCTTGTCAACCACACTGAATAGCAATTTCCAACAAAGATGTATTATTGTGCTGGTCTAAGAAAGAGACAGTAATAAGACGAGTAAGACAGTAATCATTCCAGTGCAGTGCAATGGTAAGATGTGTATGTATTAAACCAATTAAGGACAATCATGGAGCCATGTCTCAACGATACCTCTACTGCATTGGTGGAAAGGGTTAAGTTTCAGCAGAAGGGCGTGGCCAAAACAAGCGGTCCGCCTATTGACAATGGCGTCACAAACAGGGAGCGCGAGCAAGATCCTCGAGTGGAATTGGAGGCCGTTGCCAGAGTCACATGAAAATGGCGACCGCCGGTCCCGCAGACCCGGGCTTCACTGCCCCCCCAGGTAACTCCATTCTCTAAAGGTCTCTTTATAACTGCGGAAATAGAGTTCTCTGTTATAGATGCTATTCGATAAATACCATTGTTATTTCTCGGTTTTAATTTCAGGAGTTACTTTATATAACATCCCTGCGTCTAGGATAACAGCTACAAGCTTCGATTGTTTGTGTTTGGAAGTACTGAGTGAAATGTTCCCGCTAGGCTAACCTAGCTTTGTTAGCTAGCTCATTTATTTATTTATTAATTACCAGACCTCGGTTACTATATAAACGCTTTAACAGTACATGTTGAGTATATCTGTTTACGTTATAAAGCCAGGTATTTAGCTAGCGTGTTGGAGCCATGTGTCTGTGAGATAAAGCAAGCTGTGCTCCAAGCATACCCACTATTTAGCTAATCCAAGAGGGCTAACGTTAGCTATTGTACACAAACTGGAAAGCCACTTTGAAAATATTGCAGTTTGGTTTCTCGTCTTCATTTGTTTCCGCTTTTAACTCTAGCCAAGGTGTGGGAGAAAGTTCAGCTGGTATGCAGCACAGTCCTCAACGGGTACGACTAGTGGCTAGCTAGCTAATTGGTGCTTTAAGTAACGTTAACATGGCTAGCTAAATAACGTGCCCATTTGGACATCTTTATCTACGACATTTTATCATTCGTCTCAAAGCAAACAAATTACGTAACCCCATAGGTTTTTTCCTCCTAGCCTGTACACAACCCTATTGTGTTTGCAATCTATCTAGCTTTGTTGTGGCCTCTATTGTTGTAACGTTAGCTTTCCATTATGTCCCAGTGTTGTCTCTCACCTCAACTATCGAGTCATATCCAGTTACTTTTTGTACTTGAGTCGTGTTTCGTATTCTTATTCATGCACGTATGTTTGCATAACTTCAGCAATGGTCACTTTGTTGTGTCTTTATTTTTAGCCCTATGTCTCCACCTATTCATGCTGACTTGTTGTCTCTGATTCAGCTTAGTACTGGATCTGCTTGCTTGGTTAGTGTATAATGTCATGCCCAACGATTAGTGTTCTTCTGCTGTGTTTATATTCTATTTAAATGAACACCGTTTTACCATAAATGTTAAGTGTTCTGTTTTGATTACCTTGATGAGACAAACTGAGTAAATATGAAGGTTTTAGTACTTGCTGGTATTACTTTGTTTTTCTTAAACAAATCTTAGTACTATCTGATGAGACATTAGCTGTAAGTAAAGATCTACATTTGTGATCTGAGATGTTTGCCGGTAAGATTGTCTGAAAGGCATTCATTTCTATCATAACCTACAAACATTAAAAGTCTTCCTCTCTTGACCAAATGTGACAAATGCACTCTTTTGCACAATCAAATGAACTTTTTTGCCCTCACTTTCAAGCTTTCTTGGTTAGAACCAAAAAAAAAAAAAAAAACATGAACCATTTTACTATGGCATTAAAAAACTAACAAAATACCACATTCTGATTTGTCAGAACTTGTCACATGTTTGTTAATTCTTAACAACCATGCTACACAACAGTTCTACAGTGAAATGGAGGGAAGTGAAACAGTAAGAATACAGGGTGAAGAGGTAAAGAAAATGCAGAAGTTTAACTCCTTGGGGTCAACAGTCCAGGGTGATGGAGAGGGTGGGAAAGAGGAAATGAAGCGATTGCAGCCAGGTTTGAATAAGAGGGAAAAGTGTCTGGAGTTCTGTATGATAGAAAAATATTAGCGGGAATCAAGGGGAAGATGTACAAGACCGTGGTGGGCCCGGCCATTCTGTGTGTTTTATAGACAGGAGTCAGAGCTGGTGGTAGCAGAGCTGAAGATGTTGAGGTTCTTTTTGGGAATGACAAAATTAGAAACAAGTACATCAGAGGGACAGCTCATGTTGGACATTTAGGGGACAAAGTTAGACAGGCCAGATTAAGATGGTTTGGACATGTTCAGAAGAGGGAGAGTGAGTATATTGGTAGAAGAATCTTGCACATGGACCGGCCAGGCCGAGGCGAAGAGAAGGTATATGAATGTAATAAATGAGGATACGAAGCTAGTGGGTACAAGTGTTGAGGATGCAGACGGGGGAGGTGAAGATAGATGATGACTCTAACACTGTAGTGTGTGTTTCGATTTTTTGCAAGGATTCTTTCTTCTGTACTCCGTGAGCAGTTATGGGTTGCTGTATAATTTTTCCTTGAACTTTGTCAGTCTGGCCCTTGCAAAAGCTTTTTTCCCCCACACTTGCTGACTATCTACAATGAAACAAATCAAGTTTGTAAATTTTAAATAAATATTAAATTAAAGTTCTCTGTAACGCAACTGACCTTAAATGATGAGAATGGCATTGTGGAGGATGTGGTGCCTCAGGATGTTAGTAAATTATTTCTCAGTGCATGTAATTAGACCTTATACCCAAATAAACAATACTACACAGTAAATGATAGACACTTAAAAATTAGGATTTCAATAACCCAAACATACCTGTGATCAGGGATGGTTATTGGCAGATTTACATTTCTGTGACCACTCCATTTTGTTATTATTATTAACAAAAACAACAATGATGAATATGACATAATGTTGACCTGTACATGTCTTTTTTTACTTAAAACGAAATTGGAAATACAAAAAAGATGATCTCCTATAGCTTCCTTGGTTTTGTTAATGGTTATTTAATGGTGGGTGTCAGTGGTACAGGGTTTGTTTATGTATTTGTTTAGGTTCTTGGTATCAGAAAACGAGACTTCTAGGCCCGTAGTTGAAATGACCAGATAATCTTATCTTACCATATAATCTTATCTCGCATTAAAATGCGTTTACGGTTTATTTAGTTTTGTTTGTTTTAAGAGGTGTCTTTCCCCCACAGACTTGAGGACTCCTTTCTGGAGGATGCTTGCCTCTCAGAGAAGTACAAGCATGGTTGTGCTGTGCCAACATTTTGTTTTTGCCTGTCAAATAATAAATATTCAAAAATGAATAATCAAAAGTCATCTTTGTCTTATGAGGCTATATATAACAGCTTGTTTATTGATGACATGTTGACATTTTTACTTATTTATTATTGGTTAGCTTATCTTTGCAGGAGTTTCTTTTATAACGCAATCTTTTAGTATCTCTTATTTTGGTTATTGCAATGCACCACAGTAACTTCTTTTTGGTTCTATAATTATAATTATATAATTCTATACTATAATTAGTATATATACTATAGTTCTATACTATAATTATGACAAGTTAATATCTTACAAACATGTATACGCTCATTTAATAGCAAGTGAATGTTACATTAGACAGATTGTATGCCGTTTTGATGTGTAGTCTGATGCATGATTACTCCTTTATACCACCATGTAATGATGTGCCGTGTGTATAATGGAGGTTTAATTGCATCCAACCTGAGCAAAATGTGTGTAGGTTCATATATCATTCCGTATTAAGTGTATTTCTATTTTTTGTCTTAGCTCAAAGACAATTTATATCTCACCACGGATGCTGATTTTAATTTGAAAAATCAGAACATTGCAAGGTGTCTGCAGGGATGTAAAACAGGTTGTGTTAAAGTGCACGTTAATTAAACAAGTATGTTTCGCAGGGGAGTTGATTATAGTTTAGTGTCTGGCTGTAATAAAGGTCTAAATCCCCTTTTTTGTACAGACTTCCAGGCTTATTCGCATAGAACTGGTGTGACTACAGGGTTTTATTCCAACCATAAAAAGGCCAAGAATGCTTCTAACAATTTCACTTTTCATTGGCTAGAATAAAACCCCGAAGACACAGTGGCAATTTGTGCATAAGATTAGACACCCTTAATTTACGACCTCAAAAATCTTTAAATTTGTTGATCTTTGCAAAATAAAACCTTCTATAAATATGGGCTCTCTACAGTATATTGTCAGAAAAGGTGCCAGTAAAGAAAATTATTTCCAAACATGATATTAGTGATCCTACTAACTTTTCTTAAAAGTTCATTTGTGATTCAACTGTCTCCGGTTACTTTGTAAGTTGCAGGTGAATATTTAACATGCTCAAGTTTATATGTGTGGGTAAATTTACCACTTAAATTTTTGTTTGCGTGTCTTTTTTTCCGTGGTATCAGTGTTGCCTGTTTCCTTATAGCACATGCACTGAATGTTTATATACTGTTTGATCTCAATAAAGTTGTTGAGTTTTCACAAGGAGTGTAACAGGTACTCAAAAGTCACAGTTCAGTATGTACCTCGGTTTTGAAGTACCAGTTTGGTATGATTCTGGTACAGTTTTTAATTAAATTTTTTTTAAAATTATGAGCATAGACTGATTAGCCACTGCCACTACACCACTTCAAATAGTCACATTGTTTATCAAATACAGTGGAACCTTGGATTGCGAGTGACGTGGTTTACGAGTGTTCCGCAAACCGAGCAAAGATTTTTAATAAATCTTTAATCGGAAACCAAGCAAGTATTAGTTTACGAGCGCTGAGTATCATGTATCACGCATGCGACTCTTATTTTGACACTGAGCGTCACTCTCTCACCTCCACCCTCCCCCACTGCTTCACAAACGCACAGAAACTCTGCTAGTCTCTTATGCGTGCGCGCGCGTAATTTGACACCAACACGCCCAGACGCTCTCTTGCTTTTCACCCTCTCCCCGGCTTCACAAACACACAAACTCTGCTCTGTCGCAATTCTTTTCAAAAGTAAGGTGCTGGTTCATTTGTCTTTTTTTTATTTTAATTTTTTTAACAGTGATTCCCTTAGTATGCGCTCATGACAGGTCAGAGAGATTTCTTTTTTCCTTGTTAAAACGGTGTTTCTGTTGTGTGTGTTTGTTGTGAAACTTAAAGTGATTCTGTTAGTATGTGCCCATGCCAGTCTCGCTTTTTTCCATTAAAACGGTGTTTCCACTGTTTATGCGTTTGTTGTGAAATTTCAAAAGTGAGTCCGTTAATATGTGCTCATGCCAGTCTCAGAGAGATTTCTTTTTTTCCTGTTAAAACGGTGTTTCCGTTGTGTGTGTGTTTATTGTGAATCTTAAAAAGCGAGGTGGGGAGAGGGAGCAGGAGTGTTACTCTGTAAAACGAGGCGAGGGAAGGGGCTAATTCCACACACACACACACGGCGCCTGCGTGTTTTGGAACATGAGCCCACTTCCGGAACGAATTATGCTCGTAATCCAAGGTTTCACTGTATAAACCAGTAAACTGATGAGAGGATCACAAACACCCAAGGCTCATCTCTGCGTGAATTAGCAGGAAAAGAGTTTCAGATTGTTGATCTGGCCTCCAAATTCCCCAGTTCTTAATCCGACCACGCATCAGAGGAAATGGGGCTGCTTGATTCTTGCTAAAATGTTAATCATGATTTTTCACAATTATTTTAGAAATATGTTTATTTTACCTTAAATGAATAACTTCAGCCACTGAACATAAATGGGATGATGATGATGATGATAATTAATTAATTAATAAAAATATCACATTCTTTTTGGCCAACTAATTTTTATAATTAGATATTTTGTTTAAGGTAAATGTGATGCAGTTTTTCGGTAGTTTGAAATGCATATCTAACAGTATGGAATTTAAGTTTGTTTTCCCTCAATATTAACATGCTTTGCAGTATACTTCTCTGTAATTTTCGCTCCGCTTGAGTCTCTGTGAACCGCTACAATCGATGTCCGGTTTAATGAATTAATACGAAAAGTTATTATCTACTTAGAACTGTATATGTCTCTCTCTTCACATAGTGGTATATATTTTATTTTTTTTGTGCATGTTGACCAAAATAATAACACATAAATAAATGCATGCAATGATAATGCAAGTACAGAAGAAAACGTAACTCCGCATTGAGGGACACAGAGCATCTAAAGGAGTGAGAATTTACCTGCGTTTCCAGTTTTTGATTGGCTGGTGTACTGTCCCTCCTCTAGCCTCTGATTGGCTAGAATTGAGCAAGCGAGCCTTGTGATGTTGAGTACGCATCAGAATGCAATACATAAGGATTCAAGATGTAAAATGATTGAGTTGTGTGACAATCATTTGCTGAATTTTGGCCTTATGGGGGAATTAAATGTTTTGCTTTACACTGTGTGAATGTGACTGACATAGCAATCTGATGTAAGTACATAAGTGAACACATGAATGGAGCGAGATCTGAATGCATGGAAATGCAAGCAAGTGAATCGCTGTCATGTAGGAATGAAATTACATGTACTGTACAGTAGGTATGGATCAAGATTTTTTCGATGAGGCTATAAGTTGGATGCTAATATATAATTATATGTAATTAATATCTTAAATAAAGTTGTTCGGCAGATTTTTCTAACTTCTATGATGTGGAACTAGGTTCCACTCCATGGAAATGGTACATTGCCATGTTTTGTCAATAAAGGCTGCGTTTAAATAAATAAATAAAATAAAAAACAGCTTCAACTAAATGACTGTCGTCTTGTTATCATGAGGCTATGGTAAAATGCATCCAGAGTTTCTTATATGCTTTCTTCACAAAACCCTCGCTAGCAAATTAATCTTTGTCTTTTTCCTTCTCTTTAAAGGGTCCAGTCGAAAAACAGCTTCCCCAGAGGTGAGTGTTTGACAATAGGCTTTGTGTGATTCATTTTCCTTTGATATGCTCTATTAAATTTTTAATTCTCCATCTCTGCTTAGCATGCACACATCTTTCTCTCTAAGCTGACTTGACCACATATTCTTCCACCTTCATCTGATCTGACATATGGTGGATTCGGTGTATTAAAATGTTAGATAATTACTTTTTGACAAATGTGGATATGATCTTGAAATCAATGTTTATAGGACAGTTTTTAACCAAGTGTGGTTTATAACTTTATAACTAGAAATGTAGTCGGTAAGAGCTTACTTTATATAAAGCATTAATTACAGAGTATTCAGCATTATGAAATTTTGCAGGGTGAGTGAAGTGTCCTCCCGGATGGACTCTACACATCTTTTTATATTTCTCATTCAGTCTCTTTCTCTCCTTTTTTTTCTCTCACCATGTCCAGGGTCCTGGGTCATCTCAGAGTATGAAGAAGACAATTGGTCATCGAGGAATTGACCCCACTGGAGAGACCACTTACAAAAAGGTTAGTTAATATTCGTTGTCTAAACCATGAAGAATGACATCTTGGATCAGTGTAGGTGACATGCAGTTGATGAACAGCTCTTTTTATGTCACTAATCATAACAAGTCATAAATCACTGTAGCTTACCGGCTTGGTGGGTGGAAGGTTAGTCTTAAAAACTTGATGTCTAGGTATTGCTGAAGAGTCTGATACTAGATGTGAACAAGAAATGCTTACAAAAAGAATCCACTGTAGACTTTTTAACCTAATTGCACACTCTTTCTCCCGCTAGACGACTTCCTCTGCCCTGAAAGGAGCCATTCAGCTCGGTATAACCCACACTGTGGGAAGCCTGAGCCAGAAGGCTGAAAGAGATGTCCTTATGCAGGACTTCTATGTGGTAGAAAGCATCTTCTTCCCAAGGTATGTACTTTCTGTTCTTCATTATGATTTTGTGAGTGGAAAGGTATTTCTTGTTTTTGGTTACCAGTGTTTTCGTAAAATCCGTGCCCTAAAAAAAGCATGTTTTTGTTGCACAACGTTAACAAAAGGCAGCGCAGCTCAACAGACTCTCTCATTCTTCTTTGACCCCCAAAATAAAACACACCCAACAACAGCAATGTGGAACACAAGGGACAAGATGAGCAGGGAGTAATGAAGAAATCGTCAGTAAAAATTATATCTCAGCAGTATCCCTCCCCTTTCCTTTTTTTTTGTGCTCTGACCGAGAATAGAGCAGATGTGAGTAAATTGTGTTCTGACGAAAACTGAGAACTAACTTGGTTTCCAGTTCACTTATAGCATTATATTTGTATTCATTGTATTGAAGAGTTTATCTTTCTAATGTTTATTGCATGTTATTTATATTAGTTCATATAGCAGGTGATTTTAGTTGCTTTCTTTATTAAATGTGACGCAAAATAAGAATTCGTTTATCCTTATTTTTAAGGTGAGCATGTCATCATTGTGTCTTGATTAAAAAAGTGGTTTAATGAAACCTTTTTCTCCTGCTGTTTAAAAAGAATTGTCTCGTCGTAGCTTAAAATGATTAATAATTATTCATATCAACTGACATGAAAACATTATCATGAAAGATTTTTGCAGTAAAACACAGCTCAATTATTTTCTTTTGTACTTATTATTTTTACACATCTTTTATGTATGTTTTATAACAATTTTCGCAACATTTCCTGGACAATACAAGTTCTTTGTATGTGAAAACATACCCTACAATAAACCAGATTCTGATTTTGGTTAGTTCATTTACAGTTCCTGGCCAGAGAAAAAGTTGCATTTCAGAAGGGTCAAATTATCGACCTACATTAAGCACAGCAAACTGAGGATGTTGCAGAAGTTGGCCTTACTTCTTGGCCTAAGAACTGTCCCAGGTATTATTAATATCTGGTAGGTAGCGCTGAATAGGGTTGGGTATCATTTGGGTTTTTTCGATACCAGTGCTAAATCGATACTTTTAAACCGGTACTGGTGCCAAAACGGTGATTAAACCGATACTTTGCAAAAGCCACAAAATCATGGTGGATCAAGAATACATTTTTATTGAACAAAAAATTCAATGCTTAAAATTGAACAGTATATTAAAAGTTTAAGTACTAGCTGGAAAGCCATAATTATATTATTCATTATTCATATTCAATTAAATATATTCATGTTACATTAGTATTTTACAAATCGTTTGACCTGCGGAAAGGCTGCTGTCGTCATCATAATCGGTGGACTCATTTTTGCTATGGTTGGTATGACTGGGGCTGGGGTCAACCACACCAATAGTGCCAGCTGTTGTCCGCAAGCTGTCAAACACGGTGCATCCCTCTGCTTTTAAGTTTCTTCCGTGTGCCCTCAAATGTTTCATTAGATTAGACACGTTTACCCCTTTACACGCGACTGCTGTTAAACATTTGCTGCACGTCATGGTGTCGGAATCCTTTCTTGTGAAATGTAGCCACACTTTCGGCCGTTTCGTTTTAGGCATTTTAACAAAAGTTAATGTAGCAAGTTAAAATAGCGGTAGACCCCCTGCTGCCGTCAGAGCAAGTGTAACGCAAGATGCATTTCACGCATACCCAGTTCAGGCATCTCGGATGGTCTCATTTCCCGATGATTTGTGCTTTTAATTTTTTTGTCTAATCTAATAAACTTTTAATCTACAAAAATAAAATGGACGGTAGCATTACTGCAACAATGTTTTCGATTTGTATTATCAAAGCTTTCCGTAGTCCTCAAGATTTTTTTAAGGAAATACTTTTTTTAAGGAAATTATTTTTTCCATCATTTCTGACACCCCATGAATGCAGTATTTAATTTTTACTAGTGATTGTGTGATTAATTTAATGCTTATTACAACTGTGTCATCATAGCTCCAGAGAACAAATATATTAATCGGCAGTTCAGGTATTTAAATGGCACCGAAATGAGGCACCGAAATTTGCGTTCTGTCTCGGTCCGGTACATACCGGTTATATATGTACCGGTGCCGTATTGGCACCGGTTTTCGGTACCCAACCCTAGCGCTGAATCATCATCTTCATGGAAGAAATGTGGTTGGAAAAAAAGTCATGAACTATCTAAGATCACCTAAGACTAACAGTAGTAATCACCGCTGTTTTAATAGTGAAAGTGAGAGCACAGTGTGACTAGAATCTATAGAAGTGTGATTAAACGGCTACATGGCCATAAAAAACACTTGTTAGTGAGACTAATCAGGGGGAAAAGCCTTCACTTTGATAGGGAGAATAAATAGTGGACTTTGGAGACGTGGAAAAAAAGTCATATGGTCAGTTAGGTTTAGACCCTATTCCAGTGCGATGGTTGTGTCAGAATAAGAAGTGACGTGCATAAAGCGATGCAGTCATCATGTGTTGCACCCACTCATTTGAATAAAATATAAATTTACATTTTTTTAATGGGATTGGCTTTCCTAAAAGATGACCAAATCAAGATACATGTGACGGTGCTGTTGTTAAGTAGGTCTGTGGCTGTAGATCTCACCAGACTTTTTAAAACTCTATCCTTCACCTGCATCTTTGTTATATTACATTTTGATAATTCCAGGATGTTCAGGACATATAACTTGGTATCTCCTCTAAAAAGAGATCTGCTTTAATATTTTGCTGGTTTGTTGTGAAGTATTGTGTACAGTATGTCATCCCCTTCCTCTCTCTCTCTCTCTCTCTCTCTCTCTCTCTCTCTCTCTCTCAGTGAGGGCAGTAATCTGACTCCTGCACATCACCACGGTGACTTCCGGTTTAAGACTTACGCACCAATTGCCTTCCGTTACTTCAGGGAACTCTTTGGCATTCGACCCGATGACTACCTGGTCAGCTAAAATCACTATAAACTATCACACACCCACACACATGTAGCGTTATATTTATTGCACGGTCCTGAGCGCACAGTTTAGTCATTTTGAGAGCAGGTAAAGCACTGTGCACATGCAGTGTCTCCTCTGCTCACTCATCACCTCGGTTCTGCGTGTGCAGAGTCTCCCCTGTGCATTCACCGTGTTGTATGCGCAACATCTTTTTTTTTTCTGTGCGCGCTCGACTCTGCCCGTTCTCTTGCTCAGCTTTCTCCAGTTTTAAAAAAACTAACACAAAACTAGCCAATCACAGACTTCCACACATTACTTCTGATTCGCTGTTTCTTCTCTATTAGGTGGCACTATCAGCTGTATAACAGAATTTAATTTATTTATTTCAAGATCTTATTTATTTGTATAGTGCTTTTTTTAAATGGTCATTGTCTTAAAGCAATAATTCTTATTGAATTAAATATTAGTATATCCAATTTTTATGTAGCTCATTGTTGGACTACGTTGACTGAAATTCAAATTAGACAATTCGGCTACTTTACTTATAAATCTTTTATTTACAATGCTTACGTTATGCAGTTGATGGTACCACCTGATAGAAAAGAAACAATCAGAAGTTGTGTGTGTAAGTCTATGATTGGCTAGTTTTGTGGCAGTTTTGTAAAGCTTGATAAAGTTGAGCGTGAACAGGCAGAGCTGAGTGTGCACACCAAAAGGATGTTGCGTGCAAGCGCGGAAAACGCGTTGAGTGTTCAGGAGATATGCTGCAGACATGAGCTGTTGAGAACATATTATAATATAATATAATAATAATAAGAGGAGATACTGCACGCGCATAGAGTTCTTTGTCTGCTCTCAAAATGTCAAAACTGTGCGCTCAGGATTGTGGCATGAAAAAAAACGCGCCACACACAGCCATTCTAACATTATAATTGTTGGCCTGTTAAATAATATTGCTGGCTCATGGTTTGCATTTGTTTTGTTTGTTCCTGCAGTACTCTCTGTGTAATGATTCTTTGATTGAACTGTCGAATCCTGGTGCAAGTGGCTCAATCTTCTATGTCTCCAGCGATGATGAGTTTATTATTAAAACAGTTCAGCACAAAGAAGCAGAGTTTTTACAAAAGCTACTCCCTGGATATTTCATGGTAATGGATTAATGCATTGTTTCATGTAAAGAAGCGTACATGAAGGCAGTACAACTTGTTATTTTGTCTTACGGTATTTTGTTTTGTGTCCCCCTTCTATGTTGTGGTAGAACCTCAATCAGAACAAACGGACACTACTGCCCAAGTTCTATGGACTCTACTGTGTACAGGCAGGGGGAAAGAACATACGCATTGTAGTGATGAACAACCTTCTGCCATGCTCTGTACCAATGCACCTCAAATATGACTTAAAAGGCTCCACTTACAAGCGGCGTGCCTCTCCCAAAGAAAGGGAGAAAAAAGTGCCCACCTACAAAGACCTTGACTTCATCCAGGACATGCCTGAGGGAATTCAACTCGAGGCAGACAACTACAATGCTCTCAGTAAGACGATCCAGCGAGACTGCCTGGTGAGTATGATCACTGTGATAGGCAAGTTTTACCTGAATTATGTGCACAGACCATAGACCGCTGTCATTAGCTACTATTTGTGTGTTTGCAGACACTTGCCAGTTCTGCTAGAATAATTGCAGTGCAGTCTGTGATCATGTTTTAAAGTGTCTGTTTACACTAAGTAGATGATAAATTGCATGCTGGTTTATGTATTTTAGCTGTTGCAGAGCTTTAAGATCATGGACTACAGTTTGTTGGTTGGAATTCACAATGTGGATCAGGCGAACCGTGAGCGTCTTGGCATAAGGGAAAGCAGCAGGCCGGTGGACGGGACAGTTACACCTGACCAGAAGAGGCCTCAGGCGCAGAAAGCTCTTTACAGTACAGCTATGGAGTCCATTCAGGGAGAAGCTCGCGGGAAGGGCACAGTGGACAGCGAAGACCAGTTAGTCACAAATGCTTTCATTCACTTTTTCTCTGTCTCACTGTCTTAACATCTCATACACACACACATTTCTGTCCTGCCAGTTTGTTCTTTTTTTCAACGTGCCTTCAGATCTCTAAGTTCAGGTTTTCACACGGAGAAAATTCATCTAGAGCACTGGCAGCCAAGATGGTTGGGGCACCCTTACAGCTACTGTGAAGTTGTATTAAGGAAAATTTAGACTTTTCTATGACAGTGTGTGCAAAACGTGTCATAAATTTGTCTTTAGCATGCGCATTCCGTGTGAGCGAAATCCAGTCCCCTGGGAGAAGCAGATGCTGTGTATGATAGTTTTTTTATTGCAACGAATGGAGAGGTAACAAAAGGAAATAAATACAACTTCCTAAAGTTTATTATTATGGACATTTAAATTAGCCTGGTTATGCATACTTAAATTACTGCTGTCAATCAATTTAAAATTTTTTATCTAGTTAATCACGGTCATTGACTGATTAATCATGATTAATCACAATTTTAAAATGCAAAAATGTTTAAAGAATAAAGAAATGCATGACAAACTATTTAGAGGAAGCCAACTGCAGTTTTATAATATCTCAAACATCAACAGTTATCAAATCTTAAATTAAAATTTCTCAATTAGTAGTACCATCCATAGTTCCCCTTGAAGGTAGCTCAAGTGGTTTTATCCAAACTTCTGTCTGCAAAATTTTTATAATGTACGTTGCCGTTCAGCACATCTGGTGATGTTTCTTCAGTTTTTTTTTTTTGTCCATGTGAAACATGCTATTATTACAAGCAGCCAGGTAACCATGCTGCAATTATAGAAAGCCATTAGGGTCAAACTTGATCATGTGATTAATTTGCGTTAAATTGTAAATTTCTAAAATTTCTAAATTAATCACATGCATGCAGCTTAAATGCAACCTCACAGTGGTTCAACACGCATTGATATAACTAGAGTGGGTATTTCTGAATCCCAAACATGAATAATAAGGCATCTGATCAATCTCGTGTACAGACGTGTTTTCACAACCAAGAACAGACTTGTATGTGAAAATACTAATGAAATCACGCAAAATAAAGAAAACGTATTTAAAATTTTGCTATCCATCGCAGTTTGTCATTAAAAGAAAAAAGGTGCCAGACAAATATTTTACTAGGAGAGCACCACAGGTCATAATGTTCACAAATATGTTGCATCAAAAACATTATCAGGAGTACTGAGTCTTCACAGTTCTCAGCTGAGTCCTCCCTGTGAGTTCACATATGTACATGTTCATTGCTGATAGTATGCGTTAATACGCTAAAATAGCTAACTAGCTTTTTAAGTCATTCTAGCTGAAAATCTTTTTGCCTAATTAGCTCAGGCTTCTGGGCAATCAAAACATGGTACTGACCAGTACATTAAAGCTTTAACTTGCCTGGAGAGAGTTTCTAATGTATTTGTTATTCCCTGCTTATTCAACTTCAGTGTTTGACTTTTGTATCCATTCCATCCGATTAGGTGGGGAGGTATCCCAGCTCGCAACAATAAAGGAGAGCGGCTACTGGTTTACATTGGAATTATTGACATTCTGCAGTCATACCGGTAACTCATCACATAATTAATTAACATCATTTTATTTTTATTGAGGAGTCGCAGGGGTTGCAAAACAGAAGCATTGCTCATGTGAAGCTAGAAGCTACAAAGCTTTTACATTTCTGTCACATGTGTTTCCTTTCCATAACTTTATGCATAATGGGGCTTTTTAGATTCATCAAGAAGTTAGAGCATTCCTGGAAAGCATTGGTTCATGATGGGGTAAGAAAATAAATGCAGCCTGTCTTTGTATCCCTTGAACTTTGATTCAATATTTTAAGACCATGCTATTTAAAACAACATGGTCCCTTGACTGTTCTACCCTAAATTTTATTTTCCAGGACACTGTGTCTGTTCACCGACCAAGCTTCTATGCAGAGCGATTTCAGCGCTTTATGTGCAACACAGTATTTAGGAAAACATGTAGGTCTCAATTATCTTAATTCACTGGCAGTTTTTCTTTCCCTTGTCAGATGTATATCTTTTTAAGATGCTCTAACTGTTCAAAAATGTAAGCCTTATGAGCTTATGTTTTGGTACTTTCATTCTATCCCCAGTGAAGTCATCACCATCAAAGAAGAGCCGTGCAGGTTTTCAGAGTGTTGCTCGGAGACTGCCCATGGGCACTGCTTACCCGAGTGCCCAGTCAAGCAGCCACATGCTCCTTGATGCCCGACTTGTTTATCATTCCCACTTTACTCAGCCTGACACAGATGTTGAAATTGGTGAGAAAGCAGAGAAATGACGAGTGAAGACATTGAGGATCTTTTCAAACCTTGTACTTGGATGCAACCCATCATTCATACATATGTATATGTTTAATTATTTTTCAGGGATGCAGTCAGACAGACCTGACCTACTCCCGAGCATGCCTCCCCTAGCCGGAACCTCAACTGAATTCGATGCCGTTGATTTATCTAATCCCTCAGTGCCCCCAACCAGGTTTTTAAACATTCAGTTAATGTTGTAACTTGACGTTTAATGTTACACTTTCAAAATGTTAACCTTTCAGGGTTTTTTTTGTTGGCTAAGGTTATATTGTCTGATTGTTGTAGGTCAGTAGGGGTGGAGGTGCACAAATCTGCAAGCACAGAACCTGATGGCAACACTTATCTCAGGTAAAGTTGGACATGCATGCTTTGTTAATATAATGTTATGTTTCATTGCACGATAACTGACCGTCCTGTTTCTTTCTGCTAGTTCGGGAGCTGAAGTTGCAGATGAGCAGATTGGTAATGAAGATGCCATTTCTCTCAGAGACATCATTCCTGAGACCAACATTTGTTTTGTAAGTTTGATGCCGATTACTGACCATTGTTTATGCCTTTACATAAAAAAAAAAAAAAAAAAACGAACATTGTAGTTATATGCAAGCTGGCATGTGTTTAACATTTCTACTATGTGTTGCGAATTCTATTTAAGAATAAGCCACAGGAAAGAAATGTCAGGGGTAGCTCAGTGGTTAAGGCATTGGACTAGGCCCAATTCCACCAAGTTGTCCCAGTTGGGCCCTTGAGCAAGGCCCTTAACCCCAACTGCTCAGATGTATAATAATAAAAAAAAATGTAAGTCGCTCTAGATAAGGGCGTTTGCCAAATGCCTAGATGTAAATGTGGCAGGACAAACCACAATACATATAAATAGATATAGACTCTACTATTTAGCCACTACATTTGCTTTTAAAGATGCAACTTTTTTTTATTAATTCAACCTGACCTGTGTTTGCTATTTCCTGATGCATTGTACATTTTAGTAGTTTAAATACATACATGTAGTTACAAGAGCCTTGGGTGCCCATGATCCTGTCACCAGTTTACTGGTATTAAATTGATCATAAGTGTTGTTCAGTTCACCTGGTTATGGTGGCAGTACTATGGCTGATTGGTGTATATTGGAGTTTAAACAGCATTTTTTTCAGCATTTATCACACCCTTCAACGACATGTTTGTTGGGGAAACATGCATTTCAGCACTAAGATAATTAGTTGTTCAGCTCAAAGCTTTTCAGACCAGTTTCGATTTAGCAGTAGTCTTGTAAATGTGAAGGATCTTGTGAGACAAACATGATGTTGGCACATTAGGTACGGCAGGAAGGAAAATTGTAATTTAATTATTATGGTTGCTGAATTTTATGCACATGAAAGCAGTGTGGGAAATTTTAATGCAAATACACACTTTCCACTACTGAGTTGAAACTCTTTCCCTTCTGACACTTAATTGCATGGTTTATAGGACTTTGACTTAAATAAAGATGGATAAACTATATTTCTTTTTCTTTTACAGTAAACCTGAAAACATGATGCAGGAAAAGAGAGAGATGTGAAACCGTATATGCATGAGAGCCTGAGATCAACTGAATAGGTCATTGCTCCCTGAAACAAGGAGTGAAAGGAATTCAAAGCCTTTGGAGTGACACCCTAGTAGATATGGGAAAGAGAGTATGAGCGATAGACTCTCTTCATCTCCAGCACAGGGTATGCTGCTATACCTCCACCTGTTGACTACACAATTGCTTTCCTGAGCTTCAGAGTCACCTTTGGTCTCACACTGCATGTTTTTCATGAACACACAGGTTTTTGTCTTTCCATTCAAACAGTTTTGTTGCTCGTACATACATATACTAAGAGAGAAGAAGACTGATGAATTATTTATTCTATATACATATATATACATATTATTTTCTGAAGTTATTGTTTTTGTAACAGTTGTTAGAGGACTTTATGAACACACTATATCGGTTTTCATACCAAATGTTGCCCTTTTTAAGTTGAAGTATTAAGTTGGCATTTTACTTAATTCCCATCATTATGAAGATGATTTGAATGAACTCCACCATGAGCTGAATTTGCAGTAATGTGTTAGCAGGGTTGTAATTTGCTGTTTAACACTGTAGGATCTTCACACTTGCAGAAAAACATAAATTAAGAACGAAAGTTGGAACAAACCGAGATGCACCTCCCTGTTCAGTAATTAGCTAATCTAGCCCTGTTGTGGATAACGTTATCCCTGATCTGTTGTCACTGTGATCGTAATATTTATCTGACTGTTCAACATTAAGTCACAAATGTTTTTTTTTTTTTTTGTGGTGGTCTTTCCTTACCCTTCCAAAAAGGTCTGTTCCACAGTCTCTTAATCTGTGTCTCCATGCCAATGTGTTTTTTTTTTTTTTTTTTTTTTAGTGGGGGGTGGGGGGCAGGCATGTTAATTTCTTTCATCCTGATTGTGTATGCATAAGATTTTGCAAGGGTTTATGCGGTGCTGTTTTTTTTTCTCTACTCTTTGGTCATGAAGTGTTTCAGTTCTTTTAAGTGGACCAATCAGCAGTGTAGATTCATTAATTGACAGTCAGGCTTGCTTGTTTTTAATGCCAGAGGCCTTCAATCCATTGACATGTACTGTAGTTTTGTATATATTTGTATAAATATGATTCATTTTCATGTTTGCATACCTATCATAAATACTAATACTATTATGATGCAGTATGTATTCCAAACTAACAAATTAACATGTTTATATTTGTTCTACTTTTCGGCATGCTTTTTCGGTTTGCTAACTGCACTCTTCTAAGAGCTTGCTAATTTCTGCTGGATACAGAAATTACAAACATTCGGTACATTACTTATGCAAGTAAATATTTTAATGTGACCGTGATCATTACAGTACTTTTTCCTCATTTATTTACACAAGTTAAATATCTTTTTTTTTTTTTTTGCGTTTTGCATTTATAGTGCTATGCTTTGTCTCCCTGCATTGTATGGAAACAAACATGTTTCTAGAAACACTTTTATTTATTATATTCAAATTGTCTCCAGGTTTTTTCTCCACCCTTTGGTTAGTTGAGCATTATTTTGCACGAAAGGTGTGAAGGAAGTCTTTTTTTTTTCTTTTTTTTTCCCCCTCCCCTCCCCACACATGAACAAAAACACCCAACTCATACTTGGTGTATATATTTAACTATATATGGTGTTCTGCTCAAAGGTAGTGTCCATGGACCATGGAGTATTTTATTGTGTGGTTTTTGTATTTTGGTATTTTAAATTAGTGCAGTGTAGGACCAAGTCATCTAAAATCTTTGTGTAAAAGTTGAGCTGCGCCACAACGGACTAGTTGGCTGAAGGTGCACAAGGATGTTTAAATGTGCATGGCTGGATTTTTTCTTATTAATAAGAGTGCTGTACTGGTTTGGTTACTTGGACAAACTTTGTTCTCTTAAGTACTCTTCAAAGCTGATGAAGGTGAAAATTACAGTGGCCAACTTTTTTTTTTATTGTTTCAAATACACTAAGTCTGTGATGCACATGACCTTGCTGCTGTTTCCAGCATTTGTCACATAGGTCTTCACTTATCTTTCCTGCATTGTTTCAACTCCACTTGTGCCTACGAAAAACTCCAACTACATTAAAAAGATGCACAGTATGCATCATACACCTAGACAAACCTAGCTCATGATGAATGAAACCTTAATGAAAAATAAATGTGAATTTTTATGGAACACCCAATACTTACTGGTATTAATTTCATCTCATCTTCCATTATGTGGTTGCAAGTAAATACAATAAGTTGCCATATGGAGAAATATCATTGGTGCACCAAACTCTGGGAAGAAAATCTTTTGATATTGCCAAATAAGATTTTGTAAAAGCATTGTGTGTGTCAGAGGGATAAAATCTAAACTGAGACAGGGCTTGCAAAAATGGACAAACCTTCTTACCACATATAACCAGTATTCTAATTAGAGTAACATGATGTTTAAAAGATCTTGCCTTGTCCTGTTGACAGAGCAAGTGCTTGAAAGTTCTTGCACTTTATGCTGTCATTATTATTATTATTATTTCAGATTGTTCTTGTTTTGGTTGTGTTTCTTGAGACCTGAACTCCAGTGTCCTGATAAAGGCAAGGTTACCTAGTCATATAATAGGTGCCTGTAGACTCCTTTGTGTCTGTGTGGTTCAAATTTGTGTTAAATGAATGATGGGTTGTGAGCTAAATGTTCTGTCCATAAGTTGTTTGCAGTATTTTGATTTTACTGACACTTGTGGTGAAACTGACTAATGCACAACAGACACATCAGTCTTGCACAATTCATGATTATATAAGCATGATTATATGCTGGCAATGAAGACACTACCATATGAACTATTGCATTGTTACATTTCTGCCAGCTTATGGTTTGGTAACTATATTTATTAGGAAAACATTTTTGTACCTTGTATGATTGTAATAAACCTAATATTCTGTCTACCACAGACAATTTGAATGCTGTAAAGCAAGACAAAAAACTTTTTTTTTTTAAATAATTGTATTTCTGGAGAAAGTTGGAGTCTGATATTGTACACTGTATTTGTTGTGTTTAAGGTATTATATATTACACCATTTTTTGTAAAAACATGAATGTCTGGTGATTTCAGGAGTCGAAAGATTGCCTATATTTTTACTCAGCTTGTGTATAATGTGTAAATGTTCTGTATATAAGCAGCAAAAAAAAAAGAAGGGGAAAAAAACATCCCTGCCCATTCCCTCAATGTTAATCACATGCCTTGTCTGCCAGTTTCATATGGTGGTGGGTTTTTCTTTTTCATATTATCACTTAGATTTTAAATAGGCTAATAAATTTTTAAAACATTGATGGTTTGTTTTCCTGATTTCTTCAGTGGCGTTTATAGAGTGGTGTATATACAGGGTGCTCAAAAACTGGATTAAGGTCTTTTTCCTTATATTCCATTTGCCTCAGTTTTTATTTTTAACCCAAGATTGCTTTGAAACTAGCAATAGAAGATTGAATACAATCAGATCAAACACCACAAGACTTTGAGCTCATCTGAAGTCAAGAGTTCATGGAAATCGACTGAAAACACTTCTGCACTGCAGAAAAAATAACATCTGCATTTAACATCAGTTCTTAAATGTTCAGAATTGTGAGGCTAATTTGTACTTTTAAATCCATTGTTGCCTATTGCTCCAGACTTTTAAATTATATAATACTACATGACTATGTCATGTATTATTATGACACATCTATAACATGGAAGAAAAGACCCAAGTTGATCTATGAAGATTCAAAAGTTTATTAGACAAAATGTATTTTAAACAATCTATACACAAAAACTGTAAAGTTTGTCGTGCTTATGTTGAAGACATTTGTGAAAAAATAATTAGGGGGGTTAATCGAACACATCAAGATGTCTTTTGGAATTTTTGTCTGTTTGTGCACATATTAGGTAAAAACTACTTAACGATATTTAATGAGATTTTCACAGGTGTATATGGCGAGTTTGAGGTAACATATAGGCTATGTTTCATTGCAAACAGCCCACAGGAAGAGAAGATATGCTACTTTGAAATTTAAATGGAAAACGCACTTATCATAAAAAAAAAAAAAAGGTTTCTCAAAATGTAACAGATGGTGCTGTACCTTTTTAATACATGCTTATGAGTGTGCAATTGAAATCTACAAATGTGTACTTAAATCTTCATTCCGTGCACTTCACTGTAACAACTTAAAAATCTTAGTTTATTCCAAAATTCAACAGCTGGCGTTGTACATTTTTTAAAATAAATTTAAGTCGCGGGAACATCTAGTAATCAATACATTTTAAGCTTTTTACTTGTAAGCAAATAAAATGGCACAAATCTTGTTTTATGAAGGTTTGTTATTCGGTCTTTTGGGATGTAATTCTTTGTCAACTAATATTATTGGACAAGCAGTGTTCCAAGCATAACAAACTTTTTTTTTTCAAACAGTTAATACTATACCAGAAATAACTAAACTATTAAAAATGGCCAACTCTTCACTTGCCAATGGCTACCTGCCTAAAATAAAGATTATTGCACAGTAGCTCATACCTACATAGGAGTAACATTCGGGGTCAGTGGTAGCTCAGAGGTCTAAAGACAAATAAAGGCTTAACTTAACATTCATGAAATGTACCAGTTAGGATTTAGGCTTCATCATAGCACAGAGACAGTACTGGTTAAAGTGGTAAATGAGGTACTACTAGTCTCTGATCAGGCCTGTGTCAACTTTCTTGTGTTTCTTGACCTTAGGAGAAGATTTTGACACCATTGATCAGATTGATAGATGTTGTAGGAGTCAAGTTAACAGTGCTCTACTGGCTCAGGTTGTGTTTGACTGATTATCAGTTTGTAGATGTAAATGGTACTATTCTTTGTGTACTAAAGCAAGGTTTGGTGTTTGATTTTAGGCCTATTACTATTTTCTCTCTACATGCTTTCTCTGGGGAACAGAATTTGTTAGGATTGTATTGTTTCTGCTGTTATGCTGATGATAACACAGTTGCAGATGAGAGACACCAGCTTAATACGGTTGTGTGAAAAACATTATTCACTCGATGCTTATCACGTTAAGTTTGAGAGCACAGAAGCACTGGTACAAGGACCACATGCAGGTAGAAGTAAGCTTTCTGATTACACAGTAACTCTAGAAGTCCTTTCTATTTCATGTAAAAGACCTTGGTGCTGGTCCATAAACACGTGCCAGTTCAGATTGCAGCAGCAATCTAGAGCCGTCCTCACAAGAACCAGAAGACGTGAGCACATCAACTTTATCTTATCCCCACTGCACATGTGCACTGGTAGCTCAGTGATTAAGACATTGGACGACTGACTGGCAGGTCCCAGGTGCAGACTCTTCCAACCACCATATTGCTGCCATTGGGCCCTTGAGCAAGGCCCTTAAACCTCAGATGTATAATGTGACAGAATGGTCACATCTACTTTAATCAAATGGTGCAGGCTGCTTGTCGGTATCTCATACTATAAAAACTACAGCAGGTGACAGAGCTATTTCTTACAAGGGCCCAAAGTTATATAATACCTATCCAATAGTTATACTGTTTTTGCCACTACTGAACACCTGAGATCCTTTGTTTCACTGAAATAAAAGCTGCACATAGTACTAATGTGAATAATGTTGGTATGGAAAGTGTTGTTGAAGTGTTTTTTTCGGACAAAGCCAAATTTATAAAACCAGCACAACGTAGTCTTAAAAAAACAACAACTCGGAAACCTGCTATGAGCAGGATTATGAACTTTAATAGGGTATATTGAACCACGTCTATAAAAGGAGTTGGCGTTATTGGTGTGTGGTACGGCATGTAGGATTTCTTTTAACTTCTCTCTGCTCAGTATGCTTGTTCACTGTCACAATCCTGTTAGAAATGTTTTCTGGTATTGAAACATTTCTAAAGAGCAGTGTGCTTAAGTGATGTTGAAGAATTTGTATTTCAAAAAATATTTTTGCAAAGAAAGGGGTTCATGTTGAATGTTTTTATTCAAAGTCTTGTTAGAAATTGCTATTGGTTAGTGCAATGAAGAAATACCAAATAACTGTCTAAAAAATGTCAATGAAATTGCAAGTCACAAGGCTGAAATAATATTTAACCTTGGTAATAGAAAAAACAATATTAGAATAAAGAAAAAGTGCATATCTATATATTATTTCCACTATTTATTCACTATATGGTATAGGCTTTGGGGTACTGATCAGAAGGTCAACACTGCTGAGCTGCCACTAAGTCCCTTAACTCTATCTGCTACAAGGACGTTGTATCATGGCTGACCATGCTCCTTAACAGGATACAAGTGAGAAAAAGAATTTCAGTCTGCAGTTCTTTACATTATAGTTTCAACAAAAATGGCCTTACGAAGAAACTATAAAGCTTAAAGTTATGCATTTGTACATATGTGTGCATGTAAAATCGACAATATAAAAGACTGATTTTCAAAAACTTGAATAATTTTAGACAAATGCGTTCCTTAAATGCTTTGAGTAAAATCTACTCATCAGGGTTTACAGTGGCACAAAATTACACCTAGAGGCAGTTTACAGTATCTAATGCGCCTACCAGTATGTTTTTGGAGGTGGGAAGAAACAGCAGAACCTGGATCAAAGTGACAGACATGAGGAGAATAGCACAGCACAGACTCACAACCCAAGCTCATGATCAGACTATGGATCATGGTAAATGGAAACAGGATTTTGAAACAATAATATTATCTTCAGTTTTGCCTATTGAAACAATTCTTTTATTGTTATAATTAGTCATACCTTCTTTTTTTTCTTTCCTTTTTTGAGACTCAATCTTAGAGACAAATAATTTCAGTTTGGCTTCAAATTTGAGTGATTTGTCTTTAGTGCAGCAGGGCGAACCTCGCAGGATGATGCCAGGACTGTGAATTCTCCATGGAAACCTCTTCCTTTCCTTGCATAATGTAATTAAATATGAAATGATGCCAGGAGCTGAAGCAGCTGAGTGCAACTTTACTTATTCACTATGTGTGTGTTTTTTTTTTTGTGTTCCTTCTCCAGAATGGATGCATTAAACGCAGTGTTTCGGGCAGGTGCAGTATGGGATATGGCGAAAACTGCTTCGAGAACAGTGCTTTACAAGCAGCAGGGAGAGGACGAGGAGAAGGAGGAGGAGAGGGGGAGACCGTTCTAGACAGGGCAAAAAACAGCAAACTCAACACTCTGTGCGTCCCAGGCGTGTTAGCGCAGAGAGAGAGAGAGAGAGAGAGAGAGA
>QMIH01001948.1:79265-96624 GCA_003987875.1 Clarias batrachus
GGAGGGAGGGAGGGGGGGGGGCGACGCATCATTGCAGTACTGAGAAGAAAGTCCTGCGCTAGTCCAAAAGCCTCAGATACGCACACACACACACACACACACCCAGGAGGAGGAAGAAGACGGGCTTCCTCAGAAGTCGAAGCAGCAGAGACGCGTATGGTTTATTTTGTGCTGACTTCTATTGTTTTTCTTTTTTCCCGCGTGTTTATTCCGGACACATCTTGTCAGTGTATGTGTGCGCGCGCGCGTGTGCGTTGCCACTCCGTTCTGGGTGAATTATAGTAGCTCGTAATGCGCCACTCGGGCTGATGCGCGCGCTGCAGCACTGAGCTGCGTTGGTCATCGCGCGGCGTCCCGTCACAGCTCGTGTCCAGCTCGTGTCCAGCTCGTGTCCAGCTCAGCTCTCTCCCCGCACAGCCCCGGTGGACTCTTACCATCCTCTCCTCCACTTTGCTGCTCTCTCGTTGACTTAGAACCCCTCATATCTCCGTCCTTTTCCTCCAAGGCGAAAGCGCTGCAGAGAGCATGTGAGTATCAATGCGGACATCTGCTACTGCACACACACACACACACACACACACACACAGCAGCTCCTGCGGGGCTCTATATTTATTTATTTACGTTAAAAAAAAAAAATTATTCTCATTTATTCTAATTCATTTACACCCGAGTTACTTTTTTTTTCTCAGGTGTATTATGTTACGCATTTCTGGACTTGCAGAAGATTCTCAGGTCCACTGAACATGTCACACTGCTGCTATAGCACACAACATTCATTACTGTAGCAGCTGAGCTGTCCTACTCAGAGAGAGACAAAAATGTACCAGTATAACGTTGGATAATGTTTGTTACCAGTAATAATATCATTTGTGATGCCCATTAGTATTTGTGTTGCTTCACTAATTAAAATAATATTTACATATTTACTCATATATATATATATATATATATATCTATGGGTATATGTATGATAATAATTAACCCTCTAGTGAAAATGCGCACTTTTGAATGAGATCAGGGCATCAGTGCAGTAATGTTCTTTGCGCGTGACTGATGACTGTGCTTTGGTGTCCTCATTATTCATAGTCTTCCAGTGTCCAATACAACGTCACTTTAGAAATAGCACGACATATTTAAAATGGGCTCGACAGCACAGCAGAGTTCTACCTCATTTAACACACAGTCATAAGCGAATTAGTAAGAGCTTTCTGGGATAAATATGGCATGTTAAATAGGGGAAGAAAAAAAAAAACAGATTTCTGCAGCGCCGCAGCCCTCCAGGCCTTGAGTTTGACACTCATGTCATGATATGCATTAATTCTCTGATGGCTTCTTGTTCAGGTCGGCGCCAGCTCCAGATGCTGCAGCTCCTGCAGGAGCTCCCGGAGCGCCTGGTGCTCCTGGGGCAGACGGAGCACCAGGCCCTCCTGCCGCTCCTCCCAACACCAGCAGCAATCGTCGACTACAGCAGACGCAGGCTCAGGTGGAAGAGGTGAGCATCGCTGGGGAAGAAGAAGGGAGGAAAGAGGAAAAGGGAATATCATGTATTTAAAACTCTGTTTTCACAAATTCTTTAAAAATGATTTCAGTTACAATGAAGGACAGATTAGGTAGTCTCTATTATTTTATAAAATGAATATGTGGACATTGACCATCTATTTATATATTGTTATTAATGAACTCCATAAGCTTTTAATGTATATTGTAACAAATTAAACCTGGGCCTTGTGATTTTGGCCTTCAGAACAGCAGGTTGTCATTGATCAATGACGTTGGTGGTGTTTTTAGAGTCTACAAATATTCAGTTAAAACCTATCCTAAGTACTTTTTGTCTCAGATTTTTATTTTTTAACCATGAGCCTCATCTATGATGTTTATGCATATAGACCGACAAGAACTGTGGCCTGCAATTCAATTCCAGAACTCATTTATGCATCATCTTATAAAGTGAATCTGCTGGAATTATTAATTGGCAAAGCTTTATTGGCCATTTTTTTTAAGTCAAAGAACAGGCAGATAGATAAGTCTTGAATTCTTGGTTTAACTGTGAATTAAGTATTACAATAGAACGTTCATTAATAATCACCAACCGTAGTTATCTTCTACCAAATCAAATGCAATAATGAATCGTCACTGATAATAAAATTCCTTAATCATCTGCTTTTCTGTAAAGGTTGTTGATATTATGCGTGTGAATGTGGATAAAGTCTTGGAGCGGGACCAGAAACTGTCAGAGCTGGACGATAGGGCTGATGCATTGCAGGCTGGAGCCTCTCAGTTTGAGAGCTGTGCTGCCAAGCTGAAGAACAAGTACTGGTGGAAGAACTGTAAGGTGAGAATGATTGACAGCAAACTCAATGTCATCTGAACCTCTCGCTGAAACATTGACTGAAATGTTATTCATGTTATAATTATTCAATTATATTTTATATTTTCATATAAATGAACGGCTTATATTTAATTGCTTGTTTTTTTATTGATCCCAGTTAATGCACATATATGCACAGAGATAAATAATTATATGAAAGAGAGAGAGAGAGAGAGAGAGAGAGAGAGAGAGAAAGAGAGCGAGGAAGAAAGAACATATAAAGAAAAGAGAGCAAATAGAGAGTTTGTGTATGGAAGAGGATGAACAGCAAGAAAACCTCTTACTCATGCTCCCTCTACTTATCCTAATCTCTGGAGCCAAATACTGCACAGTGTCTGTGTGTGTGCGAGTGTGTGTGCGAGTGTGTGTGTGTGGTAATTTTTAATGAGAACAAATTTGAGCCCCAGGGAAATGACAGCGGTTGGTGTAGATACCATCAGGCATGTTAAATGAAACCATTAACTAAGGTACAAATCATAATTATAAGTATTTAATTGTGTATGATTGTAGTTTTTTCAGGTTATAAAATTGGTCAACAGTATTGTAACTATATGCTAAGTCTTCTCTTGTTTTATGACTTTTCTCCATTCTTTGAGAAAGGCCTCAGCTGTTTTGCTCTCTCCCTAATGTCAGGAAATCTTTCTTAATTAAACATTATTCAGTGGGTTCTTAGATATATCAATATGGATGAGTGTATTGTCCTTATATTTGTAGGATATTTTGGTAAGAATAATAAGACTGGACTGTTCAGTCAGGGGAGAAAGAAATAATGTTCCTGAGCTACAGAGAGTCGTCCTGACAGTCCTGTAGTACAAACTCATAGTCAGGTGTATTTGGGCTAGAAATTTGGAAATTTGTTGCCAAAGACACCAGCTCAGTTTCATACGCAAAACACCATCACACCTAATCATCAGGCATCTTCAGGTACATCATGTGGATAGACGTCAGGAAGAAGTCTGACCACATGATCTACAGTGAATGAATTGGAGTTATGGTCAGTATGATAATATGAGAGTAAATGGATTCAGGAGTAGGATTTTAGTAAGGCTAAATAAGTCATTTACTTGTTTGGCAATTTGGTGGGAATATAGTGAAAAACACTCAACCAATTTATCATTACGGAATTATTAAGACAGTTAATTAGATATACTAACTTATTACATGAAGGGTGTTCAAATCAAACTGGGATGATGAAGATGAAGGCATAAACCGACGACTTCAAGCAGAGTACTGTGATGACACTCTAATCCGCTGTTACTCATTTGAGTGGTACAAATGTTGTAAAGAAGGCCGTACGTTCATGAATGGTGATCCCAGTCGTGATGGCTCGGCGCCCACTGCAGCCATTTCTGTAAAGATTCAGAGCGGAACACCTCGTCCTTGAAAATGGACAGATAACTTGTCGCCAGGTTGTGAAAGAGACACATTGTGGGAGCTGTACGCACAATCATTCACGAAAGCTGTTTTTGCCACATGCCCTGTATGCTCCTGACCTTACTTCGTGCCATTTCTACATGTTTGTGCTCTTAAAGTAGTTTCTGGTTGGCGAGCATTTCAAGTGTAAAGCAGACAGTGAGATCAGGCCTCTGGTGTACTGAACTGCTGGGATAAGTGCATTAGTGTAGCAGGGGATTATGAAGAGGTGTGGTTGTTTAAACTCTCATAACTGTTTTCTTGTATTCTGCATAGTCAAAAGTCCGGTTTGACTTGAACACCCTCGTATAGTAACTGGCTAGTAATAAAAAAAAAGAGGTGTATTAATCCCTCTCTTTTATGTCTATATTATAAACTTGGTTTTGTTGGATGAAACTGTGTTTTGGCTAGCATGCTATCACTAAGTGACTTTGAATATTAAGGGTGAGCACAAAACAGATGATAAAATACATGGAGAAAACACATTCAGTAATAAAGTAGACATAACAGGATAGATGTAGCTCTATATATATATAAAAAAAAAAAAAGTTTTTTAGCATAGACCGCAGCCCACTGTTAGATTACAGGAGAGCAACTGACACATTTAATTTTTTTACTTGCTATCTAGTAATTGCATATATTATGCAACGTCTGTAATACTGACAACATGCAGGTAAGAGGGTAATTAAAGAGTTCCAAATCGAATCCTATGCACTAATTATTCAAATGTGTTTTACTTTTTTCGCAGCAGTAGTTAATCCATGGAATGGAGAAGGATGCGTTACATTATAAATATTGTTCTGCAAGTAACTGTTCTTTCAAACAGAGAACCTAAACATCTATCACTAGATTTTTTCTCTGGTGCTCTGTGCCAATTAATGAGTCAGAGGCAGTGTGTTGATTTCAGGGGGGGGGGGATCTACGCTTCATTAGAGTTTTAATCTCCTTTCTCTCTCTCTCGTATAGTAATGAAGTTACACCATCTATTCCATGTCCTCAGCGGTTAGAAACAGTTTACTGTTTTTATGTATGACACTGTAACAATTAACATGCAAGTTAACACTTCTGTTTCTCTGTTTTTATTGCCTTACTTTAGATGATGATTATGATGGGTATTATCGGAGTCATAGTGGTCGGAATAATCTTCTGTGAGTTCCACTATATTTATACTTTTCATTTAATTTTACAGCAATTAAGCAAATAAAGCGGAACCCTTTTTTTTGCGGACTAAAAATTAATTATGGAGATACACACTACTTACATTTTAATTAAAATGTTCTAAAAGGAGTACCTCAAACGATATATACAGAATATACACTGATCAGCCATAACATTAACACCACATAGTATAATCCATTAACGCTGATTAATCAATTTATGATCAAGTTATATACCAGTAAACTGATGACCAGATAATGGGCAGCCATGGCTCATCTGTGTCTGCGGGAGTAAAGACCAGTCTGTCTGGTCTGATCTCAAAGAAAAGCCAGTGCAGTAGAATTCCCTAAACAAAGTGCTGGCCATAATAGAAAGGCACCAGGACACTCAGTGCCACACAGCCCACTCCTGCCTCATTCTGAGCAGCCATGGACTGTGCTGGACAAATAAGTATGATCCATGGAGGCTCCACGCCACACCCCAAACGATCCAATGTCCAAGTGTTATATAAGATACCACAGGTCTTGTGGAGCCCCGCCCAGGGGGCCAGAGCAGCCCAAATGGTACAAAGTGAACCTGCATGATGTATGGCAGAATGTTTTGTGTTGTAATGTTATGGCTGATTGGTATATGTCGATCATTTTTGCAAGGATTTCTCTTGTATTTCTCTTTAATTGTAAGTAGCCTTTAGGAATATTGATATAAAAGAAAGCTGTCACACTGCCACAATGAATCTGTGGTATTTTAAATGTATGAATTTCTGCAATTTTATGACTCTTCTGTCTTGTGCCCTCCTTGTATCTTTTTTCCTCTTTCCTTTACAGTGTATTTCTTCTCATGAGCTCGCCCAGCTGACATACATAAGAAAACCAATAAATGGAAGCAGAAGACCAACAAAGCATAGTGAAAAGCCCACTCATAAAGTCCATGCCTCATCCTCTACCTTTTCTCTTTTTACTACCAAGGCCTTTCATTCCAGCCATCTGCTACTTCTCAATGTGACAGTAGTCATCAGAGTCACAAGCGTCCTGTTCTCCCTTAATCTGCTATGCTGTTCATTGATTTTTCATTATGGTTTCCTCTAGCTTGCTGTTTTAGAAACTCTGAGATACTACACAAACCCAGGATGCATGCACATGGACATAGACCATGCATGTTTGTGTGATTAGTTTGAGAAAGGGTGGGATGCTGTGACCACTGTTGCAAAGGTGTGACGGAGAGTGTAAGAGAATGTGCATAAAAAGAGTGACAAAGAAATCAAAGACAAGAAGACCACACTCCCCTTTCTACTTCTCTGGCCAAAGTGTCCTCAGCTGACTTTTTAGTCTTTGGGAATTTCTCAGATCTATAAATCAGCATATATACAACTTAACTTGTTCTTTCCTACTGTCACAGTGTTTATAGCCGTCAGCCATCTGCTTGTATCTATTAGTGTCAACATGAGATACACGAGAAGAAATCTAACCTACTTTTATTGTGTATGTGTAATTGTTGTTGCAAGCATTGCCGATAGAAATCCTTTTTTCAGACATAATTAGAAATATTCCATTGATTTGTTTGTTGTATAACAAATAAGCAGGCAGACAATAGAAATAAAAAGGTAGAGGGGAAGAGGGATGTGAGGGGAAAAATGTTGGGGAATTTTTTAAATAATGGTTTGGGAACATCATGCACACACATATATACAAGTACACAGAAATACACACACACACAAGGCATGGATACATACACATTGCAGACTTATACTGTATGTCAGCTGAAAAATAAATCAGTGATTCCTAACAAAACAAAAAAAGTTAAATTATATAAACTGACTTACACAAACCAAACCACACTTGTCAATCAGGCCAACATTCAAACAGACGAACACACACACAAGTATTATCTATTATTTGTGTCTAAGCACTTGCATGGAAGATTGGACACATTGTAAGAATTATCATATCTCTTACTGCCTAATGTGTACAGGCCAAATAGGACCATGTCATCGCTTCCATGAAATCTCTTCAGTGTAAAAACCATAAGATCTGTGAGCCTGCCAAAACATACAATGACCTGCTACATTTCTGAGAAAATGTAATGAGGAAAAAAAAAAAGGTGTTTGACTTGTCATGTAGTACGCTATTTTAAATCAAATGTCCTTAATATACATAAATTTTATTATTTTTCTATGCAGTGCAAATGCAAGAGCTTTCAGTTTCCATTTCGCTGGTGGATTTAAAGAGATTGTATGGCGCATTCCTAAATGTAAATGCCATTTATAAAAGATTTATCACTGACTAATAGTAAAGCAGATTACTTATGACTATTTAGAGAACTCAGAGAATTCAGAAGCATGCCTATTTGCTCTAACCCCTTTGCTGATGCCAATAAAGATATTTAAAAAGCACTGTGTATTATTGGTTTTTTAAGTGAAAAAAATTGCAAATAAAATCAGACAAATAGAAACAGTCTTTTCAGTGACTTGGTTTAGTGACTTGTGCTTTAAAAATAGTAATTTTGCATACTGTGTAAAGGAAATTTTAAGAGAACGTAATCAATAAAATAAAAACACTGAATCAGTCTACTGTGTTTACGCTAGGATAGGTGGAATTGATGTTTTTAAAAAAGAAAGACATTAGAACGAGCAGCTCATCTTTATGTTTTCAAAAATGACTTTAAAAAAATTGCATATAAAGAAAGGTTAACCCTATTATTAGCTTGTGTCTACGGTCATAATTATTAGCTGTGCAGTATTAGTTTTCTTCTTAAAATCAGCCGAGTTTGTGGATAATGTGGTTAGTTGTTGCAAACTGACAAGAAAAAACAAACAAAGACAAAATGACTGACAAGAGTCCATGAGCGTCCAACTTTTGACAAGAAGTGTATATATTTACAGTTTTCACATTTTAACTTACTTCAACTTAAATCAGCATCCATACATACACCTATTTCAAAGTACATTTATTTGCAATATTACATCAGTAGCCACTTTACTGTAATCCAGTGGCCCCCAACCTCCAGGCCTCGGTCTCGTACCAGGCTGTGGATGATTTGGTACGGGGCCGCACAGAAAGAATTTAAATAAAAAAAAAAAAGAATAATCAGATCATCTCCCCATTCATATCCCTCTGTACCTCTTTACCACATTTCTCGCTTTAATGGTTTTGATGGTAGATACAATTAAGCTAACGTTACAAGCTAAAACTAGCTAAAAAACATGTCTCTGGAGAGCTTTTTTGATAAAGGGGAAAATACCCAATGAGACAGCAGAGGAGACTCTGAGACTGTTAACAAAAAGAAAGCTGCATTTTAAAGCAAGCATATATACAGTACAACTTGTTGCCAGGAGTCATATCTAATTTACAGGTTTATTCAACTGCTCCAGGCCCATTCTGTACAATAGATGTGGCCTTAAAAGTGTGTTTGAGACTACTTCATCTCTTCAGACATTCTGGATGAAAATCATGGCAGAATATCCTGAGATCTCAGCAAAAGCATACAAAAACCCTGCTTCCATTTTGAACAACGCATCTTTTTGAAACAGGGTGTCTGCAGTAACAGCAACAAAAACAAAATTATCGATCAGACTGGATATAAGGAATACGTTTTGGGTGTGATTAGCTCCCATCACTCCTAAATGGGACCGTCTTGTCTCATCTAGGAGTGATGGGAGCTAAGCTCAGGGCTCCCATTGATTCTACATTATTGTGTGGAAAATTGTGTTACATAAAACGTCTGTGGTTCAAAAAAGGTTGGAGAGCACTGCTATACAATGTACAGTAGGTGCATGGGCATAAACACACACTTAGACCTTATCTTATTGCCCTTGTGAACACCTTCTTTTAACAAAATTATTCCTTTTCTTGACAGATATTTATGCAGCTAAATAATACTGTTCTACATAAAAATCTAACACTAACATCTGACCACAGTAACCAAAAGAAAACATTTTGGTTCTTTTAATGTTTTTTTTAAAAACTAAATAAATAAATAAAAATGTTGCTTCATGGGAGTAGATTAAACTTCACAATAAGATTAAAGACACAAACACACGGACACAAGCAGAAGTGAACCTGCTCAGACAGTAACCTGAGCTCGGATTAATGTCCCGGAGTTGTGCGGCTCTACCTGCTGAGCCACCCTGCCACCCTTTTATCTCTTCAGGATCTAAAAATATACATATACATCTTTTAAATTTTATATTGGTATTATATATAGCAGATCTCACCTTAATTAATATACATCTCACAATAATACATTTTATAATCAGTACACAGTTGTCTGTATACGATATAGAAAGTAGTATACATACGTACCTGAATGCTTGATATAAGAACAGTACTGACAAAATCAGTGTCACCAGAATCATCCAGTAGTATTCTCCTGTGACGTTCATCGAGAGAAAAAAGGCTTTCAGACTAAAACTAACATAATCACACATCGTCCTAAAAGTAACCAATATGTAGCATAAATGCAGTTATTCACTAAAATAATTTGAATATACTATAGTGTAATTTATACATGCTTTGTATTGTGCTTAGGTCTGTCTGTGTCACATTTTAAATGAAATTTGCTTTTTATATTCTTCACCTTAATACATGAAGAGAAGGATATTGAAAAGGAGATCTGTATTAGGAACTAATAACATTTCTTTCTTGTTCAAATTCACAGGCGTCTGTCTTAAAAGGTCCTATATTACTGTGAAGCCTCACACAATTCCGTCTCAGAAATACAGTTCTTATATTTCTGAGAAATACTAAACTCAAATGGACTTAACTGCACCTTTCATTTTTGCTGTGTATGCTTATCTTCCATACCTAAAATATGTAGCTTTCTCCTGAATAAATATGTAGGAATGTAGTGTGAAGGGATTTATTCTATATAAATGGACCATACATATATTTTAAAGTATAGTTTTAAAATGTAAATTTATGATTTAAATTTAAAGTATAAAAGCTGAATTTTTTTTTTAAGTTTATGGCCATGAAATACAAACCATACGTTCCTCACCTAGGCTGGTGAATTGACCTGGCTCAGGTGCCAATACTGTCAGGCTAACGTCCCTGGGGGTTTGTAGGGCAGCATGAGAGACCCTACAGGTGAACACAGTGCCAGGAGGGTGTTCTAAGGGGCGGACAATGAGGAAGGATGAGAGAGAGTATGTCCCATCACTGTGCTGCCGATGGCTGGAGAGAGAGGCTTCCTTTGTCTGGGAGATGTTCTCTGTCCCAGAAGGGGCTTGAGAAAACCACTCCACCTGCACAGAGACAAAGAAAAGCAAGCTGATTCCTAAACGTCGAAACTGTAATAAACAAGTATTGATGTACTTTTCACAAAGTGCAGGCTTAAGGTAGATTTATGCCTTTGCAAATCACTGTAGGCCTTACATAGCCGCATACTATAAATATAAATATAAAATTTTTAATTACATTTAGAAAAGGTGAATAAGCATTGCCAGGTCTTTTTAAAAAAATTTTTCTTAATTTTTTGTATTATTTAAATTAGCTGATTTAAGAAACTTCCATAATCAACAAACTTCCAATATCCAGCAAATACTGAAGATTTTTAAAGCATCTCAAAATAACACTGTTGTGCTTAACAAAACCCAAAGTATATCCTCATATCAAATTAAATTAAAGCGATCCATGTAATACTGTGAGGAAGATCGTCAATTTATGCACATTTTATAATCTCACGGTTTATTAAATAAAGAGCATGATTAAGTAATCTGTGTTCTCAGTGTATTAATCCGTGCTCTCTGTTTTTAATCCATGCATATAGTTTATAATTTTGTTTCTTGTTGGAGCTGACAGAAGTTGAACAACAATTACTTTTAGTGAAATTAGTGCAAAGGGGAAAAAAGAGAAGACATCAGAGCAGATGTCCTGTCGCCAATAAATAATTTGCTGCCATCCATCAGTCCTTGTAATATATCAATGATGAATTGTACAAATATATTCTTACATGTTTACAAACATTGTTGGTTAGTGTCTCCTCGATTTAGTCCATGTTCATTCAACTTTCAACTCCAGTTAAAAGATGGAAGTAAAGAAGATGCCATAAATGCGGTCCTACCAGGATTACTAATCGCAGTTGTTGCGGTTGGGTGTAGTTACACTAACAGGTAGGCATGTTTGAGGTTACGGCATAGTATACCCTATGGCATAACCTCACATGCACCTCCCTAAAAATATAATGCAATGAGTATGCAGCTATGTAAGACCTACAGTGATTTGCAGAGGCATAAATCTACCTTAAGCCTGCACTTTGTGGCCACACCCATTTCTCTCTGTGTTGTAACATATCACGTAATCCCCTTTCATAAACACGTATACTATAAATCATGCATTGAATTACTAGCCTCTAAATTAATGCAAATTATTGGTAACTCATTAAAGAAAATTGTATATTTAAGTTTACAGTGTTTATTTGTCACTTAACACAAACTTTTTTTTGCCTTAATAAAGTATAGTACTAGCACTACTTATAAGGGTTGTCTCTTGTTCCCTCGCAAACCATACCATTGCAAACACTGAAACATGGCCTAAACTAAATTAAACAGAATCTACCCTGATGGTCTGGGACAAAAGGAAGTGAAATTGGGAGTTGCTTACAGTATTTAACCGTAAGTTCTGTGACTGAGAAGGAATGACCAGGGCCACCTGCATCGCTCAGGGCATCATGAATTGCCAAAGAATGGGCATGGCATAAAAGGGGTTCCTTGTAGGTTACACACATGTTCACGTAATAACTCTGCCATAAGCACTTGATACAGTCTTATTTTTTAACCAAGGGCTAGTTATCCTCAATGTAATAACAGGTCATGTCAAAACTGTTGATATTTGAATCATTAGAGTGTGTGCTGACTGCATAGTACACACCGTTACATCTAGGGGGTAATACCGCTCACAGTGGCAACTCAGTCTCTTTGGTGTTTCATCTTGAAATGTTATTTTGTTTTCTACAAAAAAAACTCTGGGAGGTTCTAAAAGAAACAGAATTGCAGGACATTAGATAAACAAATGATAACCACAAGAATGACTGTTGAAACTGCCACGTTTAACAAAAATCATCCAAAGAACAAAGACATTTGCCATTTCACTGTCAACATATTCGCAAGACACTCACGTATGATATTCAGCTGAACTATTTGCTGGGTCTGAAAGGGTCCAGAGTTAATAGTGCAGATGTATGTACCCTCATCTGAGACCTTTAATGTCTTCATGGTCAAAGATGCATCTCCATTTAAGGCTAGTAAAGTTGAGTTTGCACTTGCTCCATCTCGATCAACCTCCACTGCTAGCCAGAAAACAATAATTGGATTATTGGACTCACATAATAATTATTGCATTATTAGATACACACAAATAACCCTTTACTCACCAAGTGTTCCTGCCTCAGTCTCTTTCATATCCAGAATAGTCCGTCCTTGTCCTCTGTACTGCCACCGCCACTCAAGACCCACATTTCGCTCTGTGGGGGTGTCCCTTTGCCTATAACCACAATCTAATACAATGTCCTCTCCTATAGGGACTGTAATGGAGGGTGAGCGGGAGAACACCACAAACACAGCTGCAAAAGTGACAGAAAAAACAGTAAAAGAGAGATGAGATAATCTGCCATTATTTAAAATATAATCTGCCATTATTTATAATCATTAACATTAAAACCACCTATGTTTTAGATCAACTACCTTGAACTCTTTGCCTTCTAGGCCCCATACACAGCAGGCTGTGATGCACTGTGTGTTCTAATACCTTTCAACTGTGGTCCCACATTAAGGCTACTATTACCAGTGAACACTATTATGTAATGCCAGCTGACCACATCTTTTCGAACTGCTTGCTCACGCATCATTGGTATAACACACTCGAAGGACAGCACTATCCACTCCTTCGCTGAGCTGTGATTAACGTGAGAGCACCCCGCTGAGAGACCTCAGCTAATCAGCTCTCTCTAGGCTCCTGGCTGCGAGAGGCTGCAGCATTACCGGGGAATCAAACTAGAGATCTCCAGATGAATGTAGGGTGAGCACTTTATCACAGCGCCTGCAATTTCTAATACCACTTGACCACTATTACCCAAGAATTAGAATAGGCAAACAGAAACCTAAATGTGTGACTCAATTAATATATTCCTATGTGTATGCTTAATTCTAGATCTAATAACAAACAAACAAACAAACAAACAAAAACAAACAAACAAACAAACAAACAAACAGAATAATACCTTCTGTGATCAGAGTTCCCCACTGGCTGAGAGGAAGCTGAAGTTTGCTCTGCTTTAATGATGCAGTATTTGATTCTGCGTTCTCATTGGCTATTGTCTGTAGCACCAGAGTAAAGCCGACTCCTCCTCCTTCGAGTTGAACCGAAGCAATGAAATGAGCGGGTGCAGAATCCGGGTTTGCGCCACGAGGAATATAATGACTCAATTCACAAATCACTTCCTGTTCATTACAGTCAGCATGGAGAAGAGATTCTGCTTCAGGAATCTCCACAGATGAAGCTAAGCCAAGAGACGAAGAGGACAAAGAGACAAAATGGACAGAGATTACAAAGACAGATTTCAGTTACAAAATAGATTGCTTTTAGCACAAGTTAATGGGCAATAGTATTATAACTTACATGTGGCCTCAAAAATAAGGTCATCTGCGTTAGGGATAGTCGGAGGCATGTAGGGGGTGATGGTTTCTGGGGAGAGGTCAGAGTTCATAGGGAGGTCTCTTAGTACGACAGTGGCTGGGGAGCGTATGAAGTGAGCTCCAGTCATTCCTCCTCCCTCCTCAATGAAGGAGCAGGACAGAACCACATCTGCAACCAACACACCTTAGAGAGAGACAGAGAGAGAGAGAGAGAGAGTGAGAGTATTACAAAAGGGGAACTCCGGCTATGCAGTACCATTATACACGAAGGAATACAAAACAAACAAAATAAACAACAATAGAAAAATCTCACTACTCAATGCTTAATGGAAAATAAACACTGAATTAAAAAGGGGAAAAAAAGTCTGTAAAACTCACCGTGTGCCAACGTGAGCAGAGAAGCGAAAATTAAGATAGTAAACATGATTATTATATATAAGTATATAAAACTATAAACACAAAACAGAGCGACATGTGACCCAGCGTCGGTCCACAGTTTAGTCGAATAAAAATAATAACAATAATAATAAAAACCTATGAGCTCGGGTCTATTGCTATGTCTGTTGGATTTTAGACATAGCCCAATTCAAAGCAGTTTCACTTTTCATTTAAAATACTGAGCGTGTAAACTTCCGGGTTGAGATCCGCAGCTCTCTCCTGCAGTAACAGCTGCGTCCAGTGAGCAGCGCGCGCGCGGTAACCAGCCGCAAAGTGAAAGTGAAAGTACCTGCGATTTACTTAGTCATGTCTCTAAAATGTGTTAAAGGCTACAACACGTCTTTAATTGGAAATGGATTATATTTTAATGCATTTTAAAACACATTCTCTATATCCTGTAGACGGTTGCAGGGGCCTGGAGCCTATCCCAGGAGGCAGCGTACACCCTGCAGGTGCCAATCCACTGCACACACACACACACACACTCTCTCTGATTTACACATTACGGGTAATTTGGGAATGCGAAATAGACTAATGGTGGCACGGTGGCTTAGTGGTTAGCACTATTGTCTTGCACCTGCAGGGTCTGGGTTTGAGTCCCTCCTTGAGCATGGAGTTTGCAGCTCCCTCCCAAAATACAACCCCTCCCCCCCTCCGCACACACACACATAAATCCCCAGCAGTGGGTTTCCTGTGGGTACTCTGGTTTCCTCCCACAGTCCAAAGACATGCTGATGAGTAATTCTCAGTAGGCCATTTTAGGTTGTAAAGAGGGAATAAATACAAAGGTAATCACCACTGACCTCTAGCATCCCTAGTTGGACTACAGAGGTTCCTACATGGATGAAATTAAACTGATCTGCAGTTTAGTCTTAGGAAACCCACTAGCAGAACATGCAAGCAGGGAGAGCATGCAAACTTCACGCGCACAGACTCAAGGCAGGAATTAAACTCTCAACCCAATTATAATTACATTATTATACAAAATAAACTATCACTAGCAGAAATATCCTAATCAAGTTCTATTTAGTTGGAGTGAAGATTCTGTTTTGCAAGGAACGGTCATCACTGTATAAAATAACAGGTGTTACAAAACACAGATCCCAGTTAAATAAATCAAAACATTTTCCTGAATTCCTTAATGTATAGTCACTCTTTGCAGATCTGGCTGAATTGGGACCTGAGGCGATATTGTCTGGGATGTTTTCTGGTTTCCTTCAAATAATTTGTTTGTTTGTAGCATATTGGGGTTGTTAATACAGACACTGTGAACATTAGCGTTTAGACCAGAATTCTAACCATGGACTTATGTAAAATGTTTTTATTTTTATTTTTGTTCATTTATTTTACACAGAGATCTCTCATATCTATAATTTTTTGTGTAAAATTTGTTTCCTTATTTTTTTAAACAGTCCTGTATATGACTACTGTACATACAGAACATTACCTAAATACACATTACTGTTACACTATAATAATGCATTGGATACTGGACATGAATTAAATATGTAATGCTTTACTTTGCATACAGTAGATTACGGATACAAATGTAGATCTTAGAATGCAAACATGATTGTTGCCATTTCGGTTGAGCTATGTTCTGATTGCTGGATATCAATGCAAGTTTGATGTGTATAAACAACTTTACAAATATCACTTGCTAGTGAGAACATACATTTCATTTTTTTTTGAGGTCAAAAATGCATCAATGATTTGCTTAACCCAAAGATTGAAGTAAATTTACAAGAAATATACTGCTTTTAATTTTCACTCATTGTCTTGTTTATCCAGTCTATATATTGTGACACCTGAGTGTAAACTCCATATCTCCCTGGTTTGCCACAGTCATAGCCCCAACTAACAATGCCTGTGGCCCAGAAAACACCATTCTTTCTTAAAATGAATGCCCCACCGCCATCTCCATCACAGGCATCTTTTCCACCTTCAGGTACACCGGCACAAAACATGTTGTCTGTCAGGGCTACTGGAATCCTTAAATTGTCAACAAATGTTTGGCATGTCTTTTTGTCCACAAGAGGGAGGGAGGTATACCTTAGAAACCTGGAGGATTTCATTCTTGCTGTCTGACCAAATCCAGAGACCCACCTAAAAGTAAAGGAGGAATTGGCACAATGAGTACGATATACTGCTTATCAAACCATACAAAACATAGTTAAATGTTCTTAATTCTTTATTTATATAGGGCTTATATAATTTGAAACTAGAATTATGCCTATATGTGTGTGGTGCTTCAAAGAACCCTATTACCCGTTAAGACCAGGTGTGAATTCAGCATCTTGTGGAGGCAAACACAATGGCATAACATCACCATTGTACAGAATGGGCTTCTCCAGCTTTATTAGTGCGATGTCATGGTCATAGTGGGTACCATCTGAGTTATTATACAAGGGGTGGATGTGTAAAGACTTGATTTCAAGTGGTGAGAATTTAGATCGTTTTAGTATATCATTGACTCCAACATATAGCTAAAAACAGAAAAAAATCACTGTCAAAGTTTTGCTGCTTATGGTTGATAACTGAGAAAACTTTAAACTTCTTTTACAATATTATGATGCATAAATGTATTAATAACACATCTTTCAATCTACATTAGGCATAAGAGGTTAAAACCCACAAGAGGTTAACACTATTAAAATTTTTTTTTTAAACAAATGTGTATGCCTCTGCAGCATGGTGGCACAGTGGCACAGGGTCTTCAGGTTCAACTATTTTACTGGACTAAATTATATATAATGCATTGCTGGAACCATATGTTTACTTTTTAAGGCTGATATACAGTACTGCATGCAACAGTGTTCTGCTCTCTGACATATGAGAAATATGTAACAGTTTTTGCAAGGCCACTTAAAGCAGAACATAATTAGTGTGGAGAAAAATATGTACAAATAGGTTTTCACATAATTTTACTTCTGGTTAAACAACATACCTTTGTTTGTTTGGGGTCAACAGCCTGGTTTTTGATCATTACAACATTTGCGGCTGTCAAGACCCATTTCTCTGCTATGACAACTCCACCTCCTCTGTGTAAATTCTCTATAAAGGCATGCCATGGGAAGGCTCTCTGTGGAGCAAGATGGCCTCCTAACACCCTCTTATGACGTGTGAGGCCAACCAGAGGGCGTCCACACTCTGATATAATTATGCAGTTCACACAGACCAAGAGAGTGTTTACAAAAAATCTCTCCATAAAATACATCTACATTTTTTTCACAAATATATAGAACACATACCGAATTTGAATGATATTTTTGTGGTTTGTAATTATGCACTAGTGCTTACCTGGTGTTAGGATTCTCCACTAGAGGTCACTGTTCATGTCTGTCTGTCTGTAGTTT
>QMIH01001949.1:13235-23544 GCA_003987875.1 Clarias batrachus
CAATGGTACTGTAAGTTGATCGTAGTGATAAGAGCTTGAGGTCTTTATTTTGTCTTTAGAGATGTACTTGTACAGAAACCTGACAGAAAGCACACCTTTAGAAGTCAGATGTGCTGACATTGATCAGGGTATCAGACATATACACATAATATAGTTTTAAATATAAACAAAGCGCTAAAGATGATCCAGGTCAAAAACATTAGACTGAATACATGGCAACTTGTACGTTTAGCAGGTTATAGAAAGCAACAACTCATTGAGTGTCCATCAAACAGGATCTCCAATACATGGCATTAAAAACAAAATGGCAGTTGGTAAAAAGTCATTGAATAATCTTTGAAGCAGTGGTTCCCAGTTAAAGTCTTTGGTGCACGTGTACCCTGTTGAGTCCTGGTCGAATAACCGTTCATACTGTATGCATGCATACGGATAGGTTGACGATGCTAGTATTCCGGGCTTTGTACAGCTCAAGGACTTCATGAACATTAACATTGAACCAGATAATTAATTAGTTAGCCCGATTAGATGGGCTCAATCAGGCAAAGTATCCTGATCAAGTAGTCTCTAGGTCCATATCTATGGCCTTATACCTTACTGTATAACCCACCAGTTTCCAACCCTCTTCTTGGACCACCCTTTGGTCCTGTAGGACGTTTTTCAGTTGCACATATCCCAGACACTCTTATTGTGTCAATAACAACAATTCCTAAGTTAAAGATTATRTAATATAGAAGGGAAACACAAAATATACAGAATGGAGGGTAGGAGGGGTGGGTTTCAGGACTAGTATTGGGATATGAACCCAATGCGGTTGTGGTTTAATATAAGGAGGACACTATCCATATCCGGCATTCATCGCAAAAATGGTACAGTAGATAATATCATCTACAGATCGTTSATCCCTGTTCCTGAGCCTTGGTCAATACGACTAGAGCCTGACGCCTGTCCTCTTTGCGCCAGGTAGTCTTTATAGTTCCGGGTCAGCAATGTGTAGAGCAGTGGGTTCACACAACTGTTGCCGTATGTAAGGCACGTGACAAAGAAGTTGACATAGGTGTGCGTGGCAGGTGTCAACGAGCGCAGGGATTCGGCTGAGAACAGTTTGGCCATCTGCCAGCCCCAAAAAGGTAGGAAGCATGCCCAGTAGGCCACCACAATGCTGAAGATCATGCACACCACCTTATGCTTAAGCCTTTTCCGCCTAGACGGAGAAGAAGAGGTGGAAAGACGAATGCTGGTCTTGTTTCCTTCTCCTCCACGCGTAAGGTTGGACTGTGCTATCCAGTAGTGTCGCGCCAACCCGATATACAGCGCTACCATGATTAGCCCTGGCACCAACATGCTGGTGAAGAAAAGAACAGTGAGGTAGGCTTTAAAGGCCTCAGATGTCCATGTGGGGAAGCAGATGCGCTTGACAAGACCAGAGGCCCCTGATCGCCCTTCCCGCAGCCTGATCATCACCATCATGGGCAGAGTGAGCGCCAAGGCAGCACTCCAAATGGCAAGAGCCGCTAGCCAGTGGCGTCGGACAGAATCAGCAGCGGAGCGGCGGGCATGGAATGGCGATGCCACGGCACGATAGCGTTCCAGGCTCATGGCCACTAGGGCAAAGACACTGGCATGCATTGTGAGCAGGTCAAGGCTAAGCAAAACCCGACAACCTGTCTCACCGAAGAGCCAGTCATGGACAAAATAGGTGCATACCACAAATGGGATGGTGCCCAAGTAGAGCAAGTCAGCTGCTGCCAGATTGACAATGAAGACGTACATGGAACCAGAGCGGCGCAAAACTGCAGAGCGCATCACACCCAGCGTGTAGACATTTCCCACCACGCCAAGGATGCACATGGTGATCAGGGTAGCACCAAGAAGAGGAGTTACCCACACGGTACCTGTTCCACCTCCGCTTAAGCCACTTCCTGTTCCACTTGTGCCCGAGTTGGAAGGGACAGAGATGTTGGCATTGGGCACCAAGCTCATGATCCACAGAGTGGCACTCAACTGTAAAGGTCAAACAAAAAAAATCTGAGTGTTTAGTTGGTAGAAGAGGAAACCATCTTTTTAAAGTTCCAACAGGTCTATCGTGCAGTTGTAAATAAGTGAAAAGACAAAGCTCAGGCATTTAAAACATCAACAGAGTTGTAGACATGGTTGAGTAGTCCTTAGAGATGTCAGTACATAAACCTTAAATGATGCCATTATCCAAATTTCTTTCGCAGAAAAACATCCTCTTGGTCTGCCGAAAGTCAGCGTCCGTAAAAGCGAACGGAAATTTCCAGAAAAACAAGCGCGGCTTTCCTGCTTTCCTTCATCTGAAGTGCAGACAGCTTTGAATGTTTCCATCCAGGGTTTAAAAGTAGCGTCCCTCATCCAAAACGTTTGCAAAATGTCAACAGTTGATATGTTTGAATTTTCTGCCTCAATTAGCTTTCTTGCTAAGTGCCTTCTTTCCTTTCCAACCGTCTCTTTCTCTTTGTCCCTCTCTCTCTCTGTCACTCGCCTCTTAAAACTCTCACTCACACGTAAGTGCAATTGCACATGACATGTTAGATTTAGGAGATGCTCACTTTGGGCCGCCGGATTCGACTTTGAACACCTGGGTGCCAGTTCAAACGCCAGTGACGCAAATGAGTGCGCGCACACACACACACACACACACACACAACCGGGCACACGTCTTCTCTCATGCTCATACGCCATCATACAACACTAATAATAATCATCTCATCACATTAACTCGCATTACGCAATCCATGACAGTCCTCCATTATTAATCAGTGTATTTATTGTAAAGATTTAGATTCAAGTTGTATTTTTCTCATGTATTAAACATCTTTTAAAGTCATTTTTATACAAAAGTAAATGATAAATTGTTTTGATAAAAAAACAAACAAAAAAACAAGACATAATTACACTGCATTTGTGTTTGGCAACATCTGCATGAGACACATTTAAAGGAACGATAATGTTTGTATTTGTCTTAACTTATCTGGTGATGCTAACCCTTGTTTTGTTCTGTTTTTTTTGTTGTTGTTTTTTTTTTTTTTTCATTTAAGCACTACATGGCATAACTTGACCAGTAGAGGGCATCCCAGGACAAAACAAATGCAATCCGATCACTGCCAGAGCAATTCAAACTAGAACATGGTCAACAGGATTCAACATCAATCGTTTGGAAGATTAGATTATGAATTAATAACTTTTACAGCACACAAACACAATCCGGTATCATGACAAAACAAATACATACAAAAATGAAGGAACCAAAAATGTGACCGTTACAAGAACGCATCTTGATCTCCTTGGCTGCTTCGTTTGGTAATTACAGTAAATACACTAGCTGTAAAAGTACTCCCATGTATAAAAATAAAGAAGTAGTGTTTCATTCTCAAAGTCAAGAGGTGATGGGTCAGGCTGGGGTTGAGAGAAGGGCGTGGATCCGTCAGTGTTTGCGCTTTAAAAGGGCCTCCACTGAAAAAAAAAAAAGTGTATAGATTTTTTTACATTTCAAAGGACATTTCAATCTAATTATATCATCCAGAATACAAAATGCTGACATCATATTTATTGGTAAGTAAGGAAAAAAATAACACCTTACAGTACATCATTTACAGTAGTATTACCGTATGATTCAAGTATTAGAAATATCTGTTACTTAGGAAAAAGTCAGCAATTATAGACAAACTGAAAACCGCAATATTTCCACAAATGTGACATGCTCACTGCTGTATTCCTGTGGCGACATCTGCAGGTTAATGACGTGATTGAAGTGCTTCAGCCAATCCAGCTGCTCTGTCTCGGTCTCACAGGTGAACAGAAAACTGCGCTCGGGTGTCACTATGGTGATGCCATGCTGCCAGGCTCCGTTGCATTGAGTGCTGGATGGTAAGCCGGGACTGACACTGTAACCCAGATCTTTGTGACCCAGGAACACCTCGCCTTTAGCAAATGCATCCTGCCAAACAAACAAAGACAAACACACACACACACACACAGCTGAGATTTATATCCTGAGGTATTACAAACCCTGCTTCCTATTAAAGCTAAATGATGTCTAACAGCGAGTGAGTCACTAGATACACAACGAACGGCCTAACCCTTGTTATAACAATACAACTGCAAAATTGTATAGTAATTGGATACAACAGAATCGTCCCACCGCCACCAGGAAGACAGCATGTCTATGGACCATGCATGTGATTTTTTATACTGACTATGGAAAATTCTTTAACACTTGGTAAACAACGAGTTGTGTGGTTTTTCATCCAGGAAAGCTCCTTATGACCATTCAGAGGTTCCCCCTTATTTAGCACATTATGTTTTAGTCGCCTAAAACCACCCAATCTGGCAACACTACTTACAGCTTTTAAATCATCATTCCTAGACTCTAAGCTCAATATACTCCAAGTTGACACGTCGTAATCTCGCGCTTGCCCTTCAGACTTGCTCTGTAAAAGTTATTAGGTCAGACCTAATCAGATCGCCGGAGTGGTTTTCACAGAATGATCGCATGTTCAATTGGCCAAGGAGGCTTTGAGAATTTATCTCAGGTTTATCAAGTCTATAAAACCACATTCCATCAGACACTTCTTATCAGAAAATCTTAAAGGAAGAAGCACTGAGGTAGCAAAGAAAAAAAAAAAAGAAAAAAAAGAAAAAAAAAAGAAAAAGAAACCAGTCCTACCAGAGGATCCTTGAAGTACATTAATCTCCTGTGGTCCAGGGTGAACCAGCGCTTCTTAAAACCCTCCGTTTGCTGCGAAGGACGAGACAGAACATAAAAAGCAGATAGAAGGAAAAAGAAAAATGAAGCAAAAAACATTATTAGGCGAAGAGTGAAAACGGCAAGTCAAGACAGCCTAATTCCATGGTGTCATTTATGAAATCGTCAAAAAAAATAAAAATAAATAAAATCCTGCCAAGGTTACACATGATGAGCCGTGAGAATGTTCAGTGAAGTTTAGCGGCAGACACAGATTTGTATAATAAAGCACACTTTATTTATTTGACATATTTAAAATATATTTTGAAAAAAAAAAAAAAGATATACAGTATACAGTATGTGCAAGTTCCTTTGTTCATATATAGTTTTATTTACTTTTAATCATTACAAAAAGAGTCTTATCCACCCAAAGGTTAGAAATGTGGAAATATTGCACTGGTAATTTTGAGTAATTTTCTTTTTTTATTTACATTTTTTTTTCTCACATTTAAACCACAATAAAACTGTATTTTAAAGCCGTTTTCATTTTATCTCGTGCATTACCTCATTATTTACGTATACCTTATTATGCAAACGTAATGGATTCTGCAAAGAAGAGACATAAAGTGGCACCAAACACTTTTTTTAATCAGAGTTGATTTTACACACCAGAGAAGTTTGAAAGATACTGTAGCTTTTTTAAGATTTTTTTTCTTTCTTTCTTTCTTTTTTCTTTTCTTTCTTTCTCTTGTTTTTTTTAATGACATGACCGCATACTGTACATTTGCATAAATGAATCTTCAGCGATACTTTCAGGCTCATTAAATTCGGCAATTCATGCACATTTTTTTGAAAACAATTATGTCTTGCTTAAGATATCGTTTTTTATAAGGTTTTTCATCATATTCACATCACATCATATTAGTCCTGAAAAGTTTCTGATTTCATTTATAAGCAAAAGATTTTGGAGAAAATAATAAGTCAAAACCATATAGCCAAGCTGCTATATAAAATAACACTCATTCTTATTAAGACCGCACCCACTAAAATATAGGCGCTTGTGTGTGTTTTTCCCACAGTCTTTATTCTTACTCTCAGCCTGTGAATAAAAGCACAGAGGTCCAGACTGCAGAACTGTTGAATCTGGTTCCACCGGTTTGTTCAGTGGATAACTGATAGTCTGTGTGACTGATGTGTAAATGCACGAGGCAGGGCCGCTCCTGCAAGCATGACACTGGCTGTGAAACTACTGAGCTACTGAGCACTCCTGTAAATAACCTCAGTGTGTTGTGGTATTATTATAAACCATGATCTGTGACACATACAGTAATAGAATTGCTTTATAGCAGCGACTGGCTCAGTTTTTCTGCATGTTGGAAAAAAAAAAAACTTGACCAACTGAATGTGCAACAGCTCAGAGTAAGTTTTGTACAGTAACTGGCAGTCAGGTTCGAACCCGGACCAATAAGATGATTATACAGTAACGTGCAAAAGTACTTRTATGAAAGGAATGGGAATAAATGTTTTACTGGATCTCATTTCCCTTCTCATCCGTTCCAAGCACTCAGCATTCGGTATCACCAGATTGAGGTGATTCATACTGTAGGTGTCTGTATGGCTTCACAAATGAAAATAATAATAATAATAATAAAATAAAAAAACATTTCTTTTGAAACTGTTCAGGTACAATGCCTGGACTGAAAAGTCCCTCAGGAAGTCTGGACTGTTTCTTCATGAAAGTCTAGCTCTTTGGAAGTTAAATATGAAGAAACGAGCAATGGCTCAAGACTTCACTGAACATGCAGAGCGAGACATTATGAGTAATCAGTGTGTGTGTGCGTGCTTACCCTTGGTCCTGTCTTCTCCATGTAGCCCTCTTTCAGGAAGTTCCGCGTCAGTTTGGGTTTTAACTGAAGAAAGAACACATGGGAGGTTTAGTTGTTCAGTGTTCGGGCTTTTTCTTTTAAATACATAGTACAGATGAACTCTGACTGATGTTGAGATTGTATCCTGATAAAATCATTCACTCACTCATCTGTCTACACCGCTTTATTCTGTGTTTACAGTCGCAGGGGGCATGGATTGGAAACTAAGAGCATGAGGTGGGATACACCATGGACAATTAGCTTAATCTGCATGTCTTTGGACCGGAGTACTTAGAGGAAACACATCAAGCCTGGGCCGGGAATCGAACCCAGACTCTGGAGGTGCAAGGCGGCAGTGTGGACCACGAATGCCTGATAAACTCATTGTATGTTAAAAACTATCATAAGTCAAAAACATGTTCAAAACGGTACACCCAACCCATCATACTGTAGATCACAGCGTAGCCTAGCCTACCTTAAACACGTACATAAGCCTGAAGGTAAAAGTCAAAATCCTGTACATTATACTAAAGTGTTCAATGTCTTATTTTACTGTACTGAAAGTGAGAGAATTGTACATGTGCTCACTATTACCATACACACCTGACTGGGCCTTTAGCATCCACAGTTAATTGTAGTTAAATGCTTAAGTGGCAGCATCATCAATTTCTCACACGATAAAATATATTTATATATATATATATTGCCCATACAGTATACTGTGGAGTAATGTTTTTTTTAGCTTCGCAATCGTGTGGTTGACTGAGCCGTGGTTCGATGGTGTGACAAGAGAGTATGCCACAGTATAACCCCAGACCAGGGAAGGATAAAAAATCTAAATATCTCTATCACTTTATTAAGCATAGCGAAGACAAAAAATAAGTCAAACAAATAGATTGTAAGTCTGTATTTTTGCCTGGAGAGGGAAATACGAGACTAGCACTGTATATGAGACTACCTCCTGGTGAACTGTGTACAGACAGTCATGTTACAGCGGCTTTCAGGTGAACAGATCCAACAAGCTGAAGCTGCTGCGCCTACGATTATGATTCATACATACAGTACATACAGTAGGGGGGGAATTATTTAGCATAACTTTCCATAGTCATGATGCTAGAAGGTCCTAGATATTATATCATATTTCCGTTGCTTGAAAACATCATCATCATMATCATTATATATTTGACTAAATGTGGAACACCGCACAGACCCCACAACAGCATATTCAGAATACTGACTACACATCATCACTTTATAGTTAATCAATCATTTAGTTGGCATGTTTTATGATGAGATTTTTAGCTTACCACAAAATTATAATTGCATCAGCAGTATTTACAACCACACAATGATGTGCGACATATTAACAGGAACTGAAAAGCAGAAGAGGAGTTTACGTGTGTCTGTGTGTGTCTGTGTGTGTGTGTGTGTGTGTGTGTGTGTGTGTGTGTGTGTGTGTGTGTGTGTGTGTGTGTGTTTAATCACACTGAAATCTATTAACCCACTAAACTCCCAGGATCCATCAGCAGCTCCAGGCTTACATTCCTGTCTTTCATAACTATACAAACCCTTTTCAATGTCGTCACTAAAACATTTAGAAACGTTACAGTGGAAAGGTACGAATCAAGGTGAATATTTGACTAATAAGCAGATATACAGTAATATATACAGTACTGTACAGGGTCGATACCCTGTATTTACTCACTTCAATCTCGGAGGCACCAGGGAAAGCTACTTTCAGGTAGTGTAGCTGGACGGCTCGAATCGAGTTAAACCAGTCCACTATTTCCTGAAAGAGAGACACAGACGAAAGGAACATGTACATCAAGTCTGGATTAAACGCACTGAACAGTAAAGAAATGTTTTCCAAAAATTAAAAAACCATGAAATAGATAACATCATAATTAAGCAGTTTTGCGATTGAGCCATCTGATGTGGATGAATTTTCTATAGTAGCACGTCCTATAATATCTTACAACAGGTTTATGGCGAATGAATGCTGCTATAATGTAGAGAGATGACAAAGTACACGCAGTAATAACGTAAAATATATCAACATAAAGATAAAACTATAATGTGCTGGGTTTTAATAACAAAAAAAAACAAACAAAAAAACAATAATAACAAAAAAAAACAAAAAAAAACAATAATAACAACAAAAAAAACAATAATAACAACAAAAAAACAACAAAAAATAAATAACAAAAAATTAATAATATAAAAAAAATTAATAACAAAAAATAACAAAAAAAATAAAAATAAATAAATAAATAAATAAAAATAAAAATAAATAAATAAAATAAAAAACAAAAAATAAAAAAATAATAATAATAACAAAAATAATAATAACAAAAAATAACAAAAAAAATAATAATAACAAAAAAAATAATTAAAAAAATAATAATAATAACAAAAAATAATAATAATAATAACAAAAAATAACAAAAAAATTATAACAAAAAATAACAAAAAATAATAATAATAACAAAAAAAACAAACAAACAAAAAAAATAAAAATAATAATAACAATTGGGAGCTGATTGACTTTGTACTAGAGCTGAAACGATTTAAAAAAATAATCTTCTGGCTTGAAGCTTCTTTTAATTCATTTTAAAAGCTCGCGTTATGTTTTTGCGCATTTATTTGTTTGGCGTGACTCAGCACGCTTCCGGAGTAAACACAGACGAAGAAGAAGCGCTTAGGTCACGCACAAAGCGGAAGGAGACGCAAACAGTTTAGCTGTGTATTGATTTGAGGGCTGCAGTGTGTTGCGGGCTGCGAAATGGAAGCGAGCGATAAAAATATATTCAAATTTTTAAAATTTAAATACTGTAAGTGCGCCTTCGTTTTTTTTTATTGATTTTTTAATACTTAACGTCATTTGAAATACCTTTTTTTTAGTTTCTTCATCTGAGAAAAGGCTTTAAAATAAGAATGTATGGCTGTTCATACATTCATCTCAGTCAACTTTAAGCTCTTCCTTGTATTGTGAATAATAACAATGTTTATTTTTGATAAAATGTTGTATACGTAACAAAATGTAATGGACTGTGTTTGATGGACCTTTTGATCACAACCTGAATAAACGTTTTATTTAATAGCACATCTATTGGATCAGACTACTGTACATGGCCCAGCTTTCGCGGCCTTGGCCGCCCGTGACCCTGTCTCTGGTTCACCAGTGTTCCTTCCTTGGACCACATTTTGTGAGGTCCTGACCATGACAGACAGGAAACCACCCACAACCACTGCAGGTTTGTAGATGCCCTGATAGCAGTCGTCTAGCACAATCACAATTCCTTGGAAGCTCTTGAGAAAATTACTTATGACAAAATGTTCACTTGCAGCCTAAAATACTGTTTCTTACGCACTTCCGTATGCCAGTGTAATGAGATGATCAGTGTTAGTTGATCAGTTTATAGCCTCATTAATAACAAATTTATATACTGACCTTGCTGTTGTCATGGTAGACGAAGATATTGCGCGTGTTGTAGTCTTTAAGGTACGTGATCTGGAGTCCGTTAGGGTTCCCAATTTTCTCAGGCTGGAACGAGGCATTGATAGTGTCCACCTTTATTACAGCTTTAGGTTCTTTAGCCTGTGTGAACGCAAATAAAATCTCTGAATTACTGTACTTATAAACAGAACTCCATCACCATCACACCAGTCAGCTCAAACACAAATCTACGTGCGTTCGTTTAGGTGTCTAATTGAGCACCAAGCCAAAATATATATATATATA
>QMIH01001949.1:26428-42692 GCA_003987875.1 Clarias batrachus
TTTGGAACAAGTACTAACGGTCCCGCAAAGTATTCTGATCTTCGTCCTTCGCTGAAGGGTGGGGACAAATCACAAATCATGCTTCGCCCCTTTAATCGGCCCTTGAGGCTATGTGATTTGTTCCATGCTGATTCAATATTTAAGCAGGCAGATTCGTTATAAAACTGCTACGTCACGCATTAGGAACATCGGGTGATTGAAGAATTTTACTCAGCTGTGAATCGCAATTCTTTTATGTGGAGGGTAACACTGAGTTTGATTGGCCAGGACCGGGGATCAGCTGATCAGCCTCCGATATACTGTACAGTAAAGTCACGACTCACATGCTGACTGTCAAGTTGAGACTTTGGAGGCATTTGAGGAGGAAAAAACATTGGCGTTTCTTTTTGCTTGAGTAAGTTTTTTTTTTAAATATTCATCATGGAAGACAATTTATCCAACTGTTCATCCATCCATTTATCCATGATGGCCAAATTTTTTGATGATTCCCATCCCTACGGAATATTATGCTTTAATATAAAAGACTGAATAATAAGCTGTAACTTTAGATGGTTAAACAACAGCTTGTTTTTACAAATGCAGTACTCAGGTGAGTCATAACCTGACAACAAACAAGTCCAAACCTGAGCAAGGTAGTACATTCAATTAATATATAATGCACAGTCCTGTGGTGTTTTTATATCCGGATTTAATGTGTATGCACTGGTGGAGGCCAGACCGGGTGTTAACCATGTCTTATTTAAACACCGCTTTAACTCCGACCAAACCCGCAATCAGCACTCAAAGTACACGTGTCAACACCTCTGGAAAACAAACAAAACAAAACCAAAAAAATATATCTGTCCGGTCGCGATGGCCGACTTACTGGCAGTCTCTGTGAGAGGGTTTGTAGTAGTACACCGGCACGCAAGACTCGAATTTACTTTTGGTTGCTTCGTTTCCATTCTCCGCCATGAACTGGGAAAACACAGAGAAAAGAAAACACTTGTACATCAAGAACACACACGACTTATTGAAGGATAAACTGCTGCATTGTGCTGATGCACAATGACTTTACTATTAAAGAGCCTAAGTGTCACTGCTTGGTTGAGAAAGAGTCCAGGATGCTAAAAATATCCAAGCGGCATCATCATGTGTTCAGAAAATGGCACTGAGATGAGACGATGACTAACACAGTGCATGGAAAAAGGCAGGCGCTAACTGTACACTGACGAGATGGACTAGGTTTTTCTAATGAAGTACAGTAGCTAGAAATGGTTACATACTGGAGTAGGTCCGCCTGAAAATGTTCTCTGAAACTGTTTATCGGCTGCCGAGATAACAGATGTGAAATTAGACTGAAAGAAACTGTTATATCCTGTCTGGCATTTACTTTTATCTAGAGAGTTGACAGCACAAAGGATGCTGCTTATGAAATTAAACTTTGGGTTTAGATTTGTATTGACAGAAACTGCAAATTCCCGGTTAAAGTGTTCAAGTCAACCCGGGACTTTTGTTAACAGAACTTGATTTATTTCTCTATATAATCCCCTGCTAATGCCTAATACACTAATGCCTGCCTAAACACTGGCCTCCCGGGAACTAGTGAAAAAGGTTTAAAGCGAGATCGGGACTGTAAAGGGGATTAACGGGTTCCTGTGATGGTGTTCGTGAATGATTGTGTGTACAGTTCCCACAGACTGATTTGTCTCTTCCACAAGTCGGCGACGAGTTAGAATTTTGTACGCCTTCATTCAGCAGATAGTTCATTACAAGTCCCAGTTTGACTTGAACGTCCATATTAATAAGGAATAAATCATAAATGGACACAAGGTTATAAACAAGTAGTAAATCATTCTTAAGTATTTTATTATTCTTAAACAAAAGCCATTTTCCAGCAATAACATTTTTTTTTCCAAGTAAAATGATGTCACACTTTTGATCTACGTATTTCTATCTACAGTGTACATGGTTTTGTGGAACGTCTACATTTTACTTTTTCAGCTTTTCTGGTTAAAAGTATGCCTCGGGATCTGCTACAGAGCTCATTATGGTTCAATCCATCATTTATCGCTTTCATTTTAGGGAGGATTTATAAAAGTATTTATTTATTTATTTATTTATTTAATTAAACGATATGGAGACCTTGGAGATCATGTTTGTTTACAATATAAAACTTTTGAGATGGGGAAAATATTCTATTCAGTTACATATCACAATTATTTTGTGTAGCAAATCGCCTCACTGACTGGGGAAAAAAAAAATATATATATAATGATAATTTTAGAATTCATATGTATTTGCGTTTGAGGTGGTAAAATATTGCCGTTCCTTTGTAATCCTACAGGAGATGTGCTCTAAACCGTTGAAACACTGGCTAGCAGCACAGTATCCTGTGTGGTAGGAGAAAATGATTTATCTCTGATTGTTTAGAATTGGAACAAAATCAGAAGAAAAAATKATATTGATTTGGAATATTTATAAAATCGAGAATTGCAATACAAATCAGCATCTAGGTATCGTGATAATATCATATCCAGTGGTCCCTGGTGATTCCCATCCCATCTAAACGTGTTCAAAGCATTTTTAAATTGTATTTAGTGATGTGCAAAAACGCACATGAGAAAAGACCAATACAGTATAATGAGAATCAAATTCAATCGAATTGTGAACCCAATATCACGAATCATCGCGACTTGTGGCCTCCACCTGGAGACTCGATAACAGAAAACATCACCATCTCACTGTCTAGATTATTGTTGTTAAATGGGTTTTATCATGAGACCTGGCGTATGCGGCACGTCTGCCTGCGCTTCTCCATTGAACTGTCAGAGCGGCTGTTATACAATGCTGTAGAAAGTTCATCGATACCTTCTGACCAATCAAAAGCAAGGATTTGACTGAGCTGTTTGTACTGTAGAAGCTTGATAAGATAAAGACATACAGTAGCAGTGCTTTTCATGTACCTGAACTTCTGAGTCCTCCCAGTGGGACAGGAGGACAGATTTGACCTTTCCGATGCTGGGAATGTTTCGGTGGATGCCGGAACAAATGAGGCAAATAAACACTCCCAAGGAACAGGATCCCCATTCTGGGTCTGAACAAAAAAAGAAAAAAAGAATGGAAAATTATTGTTTTACAAGTATAATAATGTCAACCCTGTTAATGAAAGAAAGAGGGAGGGTGCAGGGTGAGTATCTACTGTAGACTCAAGTATGAAAAATGGATGAAACAATTACCTCCAGGGTAAAAGAAAAGAATATTTATAATTTTATTAATGAAACAATATTACCCGACAGGGGAGTGCTGCTGTGCTTTAAGCACGAGCCCTTAAATGTTCTGCAACGGATGATTTTATGATTTGTTTAGTTGCCAGCACATGTCCTTCTGCGACTGGTGAAGCTACAGTAGTTATTGTAGTTAGACAGTTAGTGTACTGTAAGAGTACTTACAGGGATGAACGTAGTTTTAGATTCTTTCTGGTACAGTGTATCCAAAATGTAGGGGGAATAAACCATGGTGGTGGCGGACAGAGCTGAAAAATCTTTCATCTTTATGAGATTTCCATTTCTTCCGCTTTAGAATACCAGCTTCCATAGTGCGCTATGTAGGCTGTATAATCCCTTGTTTCATGGGTTAAAGAGTGATATAGGATTCAGCCTTGTGTTGGAAGCGTTGTTAGTTAGCTTTGTAGCGCGTGCTAGCCGTGAGCAAAACAATACGGATGATTCAATTCGGAACTCGAAGTGTTGCTTAAGATGTTTGCTACATATACATCAGTGAAACGTCCCAGGGCTGTTATCCGCGATATCATCACTTGTGGAACAGTTCTCGTCCAATCAGATTACTCGGTCGGAGCTAACGGTTGTATAATTATAATTACGTAACGGTTACAACATGTCAGGAGGTGAACTCGTTGTACTTAACTGCACCTCCTGAATGAGTGTCAGCCCTTTTGTTTGTGTCGTCTGGCTTCCTGTCCCAGGTGTGTTTCTGGAATTGTGTCCATTGTTTACAGAGCAGATTCTGGATCCTCCATGACCTTGACCATAATGAAGCAAATATGGAATTTGTTCAAATACTTGAACGAACAAATGGCTGAATGAATAAAGGAATGAATCAATCGATGTTTATGCAATATATCGCGACAATCCATAATCCATAATGTCATGGAAGTCAATTCAGTTGAAACTACATCATGAGGTGGCTGGAGACTCCTATTCCTCCATTAAATGTGATCCAAATGTGACCAAAGACCCATTTGTAGGCCTGTTCGATGTCCACATACAGTAAAAGATCCCTAAGTGACAGAAATCGCCAAAGGCAACACTTTGTGCCACAAAACGAGGAAGTTGAACAGCTGCCGGTCTTCTGATGCCATATATATTAAGTAATAATTACATAATAACTTTTGCAAACTTAAAGCTGGAAAGTACCCTTTATCTTTAAAGAGAGAGAGTTTGGGGAATACGACAATAGTATTATAAAAGTACTCCGTTGTTTCACAACCTTCTTGGATGACGCACAACAACGTTCAGTCTTTAAAAAAGGTGAATGTCCACTCCTTACAGACACACACACACACACACACACACACACACACACACGCTCACTCTGTGCTTATCTGCCTGTCGCCACACCTTTAGGTTTTATCTTACACACTTACTGGTGTGTAACTAAGTCACTAAATATTTCTCCTACACACACACACACACACACACACACACACACATACACACACAGTGTTTCATAAGGGGAAAAGCATGATTTTCACTTTCATAAATCTTCCAGTTTGCTTTTCTACTCTGTGCAAATTTTACATACCCACAGGACAAAATTACATCATCAGCAGGAAACTTATTTTCTGAACAGTTTGTACTAGAGCGAGCTGAAAAGAAAAAGGGACTTGGAGCTCTGGAAGTGAAACAAATCTGAAACCGGGTTTCTGACACCTTTAGAATAAAAATCAGAGGGCAACTGTAAAAAAACAAACGAAAAAAAATGAAAAAAAAAAAAAAAACACCCTCCTAATATTGAGTCCTGCCAAAACAGCCCTGCCCGATCGAGGCATTGGCTCCTGGATGTTGCGAGGTGGGGCCTCTATGGATCAAACTTGTTTTTCTACTACATTCCTCAGAAGATCTTTAGGATTGAAAGCTGGAGAACATGGAGATCTTCTTGTGTTCCTCAAACCATTTTAGAACCATTTCTTTCCGCATCAAGGTGCATTTTCCTGCCAAAAGAGACCACTGCCATCGAAGAATGCCGTTTCCATGATGGGGTGAGTAAGAATGTTTAGATAAGTGGGACATTTCAAAGGAACATCCACTTGCATGGCAGGACCCAAGGTTTCCCAATAGAACATTCCCTAAAGCAACACACACCTTTCTATCTGAACCAGCATCAACTTTTTCAACAATTTGGGCTAGGGTATCCCTTCTGTTGCATCCGACCAAACAGGCCAGCAGTCCACCAGTGAGCTTTGGCTGCCCATGACCCTGAAGCCAATTCGCTGTTTTTCCTTCCTTACACCACTTTTGGTATAATATCCTGATTACTGCAGACCAGGAACATCCAAGAGCTGCTCTGGATGGATGGCTCCGTCTCGTTCTGCCAGAAACAGGGCAGGTTTCTGTGGCAGTTATTTACTGTACAGTGTCAGGTTACCAGCTCAATGCCCAATTGTATCTGAGTACTTGGAAAAGGACCTTGCAAAAGGAGGAGCTCTGACAGATCACAATTTAGACCTTCACGTTCAAAATTGCTCAACTCCTTCAACATGCGTTTTTTTTCCCGCTTTCAATATATCAACTTCAGGGACAAAATCTTCACTTGCTGCCTAGTATCACTCACTCACTCACTCACTCACTCACTCACTCACTCACTCACTCACAGGTACCATTGTTGAGATAATCAGCGTTATTCACGTCACCTGGCAGTGGTCATAATGTCATGGCTGATCAGTGGATCTTATAATATTCATATTTGTAATTTAATATATTAAATATTCATAATGTGACTGTGTTTGTCACATTTGCATTGCATCCAGCATTCCTAGAAAAATGACTAAACTTACTGCAGTCTTGACCAGTATAACACTTACTGAAGATGAATTAATTAATAAAATATTCTTCGCAGTGTCCTCGTTGCTGTCTGGCGAAGCCCGATGTGACGTGGTTACATCTTATATTTTGGAAGGCAATACAGGAATAAACATGGAAAACAGCGGTAAGTCAAGGACGTCCATGGAGGAACTCTTACTGAACGTAATAATGCACTAAAACTGGAGACTCCTTCCATAAATGTTACAGAACACGCTACAAAAAACTTCACCCACCGTATGGACGATTATGAAATTTAAAAAACTATATTATTGTAATGTACTTGTATAAGTAATGAACGTGTGAGGGTGTGCATGTGTGTGTGTGTGTGTGTGTGTGTGCCCTGCGATGGATTGGATGATACCCCGTCTCGTGTCCTAAGTCTCCTGGGATAGGCTTCAGGTCCTCCACGACATTGTATACAGGACAAAGCGGTTTAGACGATGAAACTTCTATAAGTTACTACAAAACCAAAAACATTAGGTTTTTATTCTTATTAGAATAAGGGTATTATGTTAAACCTGTGATTTGCTTTAAGCTAACAAAACTGACTAATCAAATTCATAAATTCAACAATGCTTTTGTGTAGTGAAGCATTTACAAGCATTAAACAGTGTGACTTGAATTGTTCACTTTCTTTCTGCCGAGCAGCAAGCCTCAACATTTAGTTTGTTAAAAAAACATTATAACACATGCTGCTCTGTGGCTTTATCGGACTTTGAGGCATTTTCTCTTGAGACATGTCCGTGCTTGTAGCGGGGAGCCGCCTGCGCCTCGGCGCTAGACAGATCTGAACGGAACATTCCAAAAGTCTTCTTCATTTCTTCTGCAAAATTTTACACTTTATACAAATATATCCAAACGTTCCTAATATAAGATCATGTGGACTCCTATAGGACACGGCTAAATACTCCTCACAGGTATCACTTAATGTGTTTTGCTTAATCATATGCACTTATTTGAATTGTAAATTTTTCTTATAAGGAAATAGTTCTATTTATAAGCATTGTGGTCAGTAATCTATTCCTAGCATGCAAGCCTCATTTCCTGCGTTTTTACGCCTTAGAGAAAGGCGGCGAGTGTGATTAGACTCGACCGCGTGAAGAGAGGTGACATGTTTTATCGAAACGTACCATGAGCCATGACACACTGTTAAAAGTGTGAAAATCTGAAAATAGATTCGGGTGACATACAAGATTATAAGATTTCATTGTCAGTGAGAATAGTAGAGAATTTAATATCAACACATCCGACGTTTTTTTTTTATTTATTTTTTTTTAGATATTAATAAATTGTGAATTTAAACTTTTTCAAACTGACATGGTTAAAAAGAATATAAGACTTCAAAGTGTGCTTCACAGATGTATTGTAGAATATCTGATGCATCAGAAGTTCATAGCAGAGAATCATTTTCTACAGCCCCCATATGTGCATCTTACGGCACTCTCAAGTAGTTGATAAGGACAATTTGCTCAAAAATTTGTGAAAATAATACATTTTTGAGATGGCAATAACGCTTAGAAAACTGTAGTTGCACTCTTAAGGTGACTCCATGAAGAGCGGATTTCATGCCATGTTCTGAGAAAATCTTGGACAGACCATCGACCTGGCCATGAACTTATGACCAGGCTACAAATGCTGGATTCTTATAAGGCCGTCTTAAGCAGACCATAGGAAATGCTTGAAAAATCGTTCATAGGGTGTTAGTATCCGTTCGTATTGGTATTTGTGATCTGCTGCTTTATCTATTAACAAAATGTGTAGACCTATCTGTGGTCTTTTCTATTTTTCCTTTATAAGTCAATCATAGACAGCCTTAGCAGTGTCAAAAAAGCATCTTAACCATATGATCAAATTTGCCGTGCCAATATCAAATCTTGCATTTATCTCCAAAATTCTAGAAAAGCCTGTAGCGCAGCAGTCATGCTCGTACCTACTGTACGTCAGAACAACATTCATCAGGTGTATCATCCTCATCATAGCACAGAGACAGCGCTGGTTAAAGATGTACAGTACTACTTGCCTCTGTGACTCCTTGCTTGACCTTAGTGCTTTTGACACCATTGACTACACTATTTTCTTTGATAGATTAAATAATTCCCTTTTCTGGATCATGTATTACAGTATTTGACTGATTGTTATCAGCTTTCAGATGTAAATGTTGGCTTTACATACTGTATACTAAGGTAAATGTCGGTGTTCTGCAAGGTTCTATATTAGGCCCACTGTTAGACAATGTTTCGTCTATATGCTATCCCCTGGGAAACATGATTCGTAAGCATGATTAAGTTTCCACTGTTATGCTGAGGAGACACAGTTATATGTGTTCATTCTGTAAAACTGCTTTGCAACAATGACATTGATACATACGCAATGCAAATGAACTGAATATGACGTCAAGGGGTTTTAAGCCCCAGGATAGTGTCAATGGTAAGTGACTTTTTTGTGCATGTAATCTTCAAATATTATCTACAAGTTAATGAACAGATGGTTTCATAATTTTATGGCAAAGCATTTAACAGTATCTAGAGTACATACTGTATATAATAACGCCCGTAGTACTTCATCATTATCCTCAGGTCCCTCTGTAGAGATCAGCAGACCCTCGCAACAAAGTATTAGTAGTACTAGTAGTAGTTGCTATTACTAAATTTATGGTGTTCATTTGTTGCCTTAGCAAGTTAGCTAATTAGATGTCTTAACAGTTTTGTTAATTTATGTTGTTAATTTATGTTGTATGTAGCACCTTGGAACGATCCTGAAAGAACGATTTTCATATGGCTGAAATGACAACGAAAGCCTGCTTGACTTGACCATCTGTAGCCTTAGTGCATGAAATTGTCTGCTTTTTCCATGACTTCCTTAGCGGCAACGTATTTTGCCTTAGCTCCGCCCTAGCGTTGCGTAATAGGAAATTACTTGTAAGTTGCATAAAATTGGAACTGTATATGGTTCCAGCTTTGCAGTGTCATTCATTCAAAAACAAACACATTCTAATTAAAGGACACTTGTTGTGGTATAAAAGAAATAAAACACGTTGCCTGACCAAAATAACCAGCTAAAAGTTGTGAAACGTTTAGTGACACGTTTTCTATAAGACATTTGCTTTTCTTACTTTGCTTTGAAAAAAAATGCAGAATGTTACAGTATGTGACTGAATTCGTGTCAGATTTGATCACCTGTGGAAATAGGTGTATTATTACTAGTTAATACGTATATATTTAAGCATATCTAACTTTAGAAAGCCATTTCACAACAGTGTTTATAAACTCCTAAAAAAACACATTATAACAACAAAATGTGTAGTAGGAGACTAAAAAGAGTAGGCTAAACAGTGCAGGGTGCACCCCGCTTCATGCAGGGTGTACATCCATCGCAGGGCATACACACATACACACACTCCCACACCTATTCACATACTCCAGACAATTTGGGAACGCCAATTAGTTACCCTAATCTGCATGTCTTTGGACTGTGGGAGGAAACAGACCCGAGACGGCAATCACCCTGGAGGCGTTAGTGCTAACACGGAAACATATAAAAATAAAAGAAATTATAATAAAAAATGAATTAAGCCAATATGATACATGAATTGGAACACAAAATAAATCGTGATACATCACTGAATCGATTTTTCCCCTCCATGTCAATACGAAGGAGTAGTGTAAACAGTGGGAGGATGGGACGAACTGCAACATTTTGCCACCTCAAATGCAATCATATACAGTACAGTGGTACCTCGGCATACGAACACCCCAACTAGTGGATTTTCAACTTATGAACCAAAATTTTGACTGGATTTTGCTTTGACATGCAAAGCAGCTTCAGCATACAAGCACGTGCTTCTGGTTTCACGCACTTCCAGTTTTGAGCATCTCCGGGCAAAACTTGTTTGCGTGAGTGAAGAAAAGTGTTTTTGTGCAAGATTTAGTGAGGATATAGCACCATGAATCCAAAGAAAGTTTACCAGGATTGTCTCAAGAAAAAATGGGAGCTGCTCTTAGTGGAAATTAAAAAAGAAGGGTAATACTTTGTTCTGTACTGTGTTCTAATTGTCTGGAACTTGACACAGTTTTAATTTTAAAAACAAACATAAAGGCTGTTTATTTAACATTTTCCTTACTACTAATACATTAAAATGTCTTTTCTAAATGTTTTTAAAATGTTTTCATATGCCTAAACGTGTTCGAAAGTTTGACTTTTTTGTTAATATTTTTGTGTGACTGGAACGGATTTTCAGCACTTGCATTGTTTTCTACGGGAAAATGCACTTCCATCTTCACATCCATCCATCTGAGAACCTCTGTAGTCCAACCAGGGATTGTGGAGGACAACATTCACAATGGAGAGGAATTTGGAAAGGCCATTTAATCGAATATTCCCGTCTTAGGACGGCGAGAGGAAACCAGAGAACCCTGAGGAAACTACCAAGCACAAGGGCAGGGGTAGCTAAATGGTTAAGGCATTGGACTACGGTTTAGAAGATCCCAGGTTCAAACCTCACAACCACCAAGTTGCCACTGTTGGGCCCTTGAGCAAGAGCCTTAACCCTCAATTGCTCAGATGTAATGAGATATAAAAATAAAAAAAAGTGTAAGTTGCTCTGGATAAGAACGTCTGCCAAATGCCTAGATATAGATGTAGAAGGAGAACATGCAAACTTCAGGCACACAGACCCCGAGGCAGGAATCGAACCCGGACCCTGGAGGTGGAAGATGACAGTGTTAACCACTATGCCACCGCCACCGCCAATCTATAGAAACATTTCGAGCTACAAACTCGTCTGGGGAACAGATTCAATTTGTATGGCGAGGGTTTACTGTATATAAATGAAAAAAAAAATGGATTTCAAAGATCAAATCTAAAATCAGTGCGGTGATACACACTGCTGAATAAATTTATCCATCTCTAATACTAAACATTTAAAGTATTTATATACTATTTTGGGTTACCATGGCAACCTGATAAAGCTGACCACGTGACGTTACCTGTGCGTGCGTGTCCCAGGTTAAGGACCAACACCCAAACACTCTTACACACACACACACCATAGGAACCCTGACTTACCGGGAGCGCCGCAGTCCGCGCAGGTTTCGTTGCCTTGCCGTTTGAGGATGTCTCTCAGAGCTCGCGCGGCTCTCTCGTTCACGGCCATGGCACTGGTGGCACGCTCGCGACAGCTTTTCGCACTGAGACCGCGCCCGAAGTGCACCTGGAAGTGCGCGCGCAAACACACACACACACACACACACGGCGCTTACAAGTCGTAACAGGCAGAGCGCGATGCAACAGATATATGTTTCACTCAGCAATCCCGAAACGGTCCCGAAAATGTTGAAACAGTGATCAAAGCAGAAGCGTTTCACTACAAATCCGGTAAAGGAGCACGTGATGTGAATAAAAGATTAAAAAAACTGAGTGGAACGCGAGGTGCACGCCAAGCAGGGTGTCTGTGTGTGTGTGTGTGTGTTTGAAGAGGGAGTGTTTTGGAAGCTTTAAACACTCGGAAGTAGACAGACAGAGAGAGCGAGCGCGCGCGCGAGACAGACAGACAGAGAGAGAGAGATTCCGGGTTGTGTTCACACTTGCTGTTCCTCGTCCACAGAAACGCGCGTGCAGAACCGAGAGAGCGAGGGCGCGCATATGCGACAAGTGTATGCTGGTCACAGTAACGCAACTGCTATAGTGAGAAAAACAACAAAGACGTTTAGTCTGTCGAGTTTCGCAGGTTGTGTGTAAAAAATTTAAAAAAAAGACACCAGTTCAAAAGTTTGTATCACCTCAGTGTGTAAAAACTTTTGGACAAACAGAAAAAAAGTTGTATATTTTTTTATGAATTAATTAAAAAAATATAATAATTAATGAAATAAAGTCTCACAAACTGGCACATAGAATTACATATTCACGCACCAGGATATAAACCTACAACCTATAAACCTATAAAATAATAATAATGCTGTAATAATAGTCAATACATACATACATACCACCAGATGGCAGCAGATCATCAGGTGAACTCATGATTATAAAAAACAAAACAAAAAAAACAATTACAGTACAATTGTCACTTAGAAGATGTTCACACTAATAATAAATAAAGCATCACAGTGGCCACTAACTAAGCACTACTGTCAAATTGACTGCAATTATTTCAAATTGTTTTAAATGACTCCCTCCATAATAAACATATTTGGTCACCATTTCTTTTGTTTCCCATTATCTTGTGGTTAAGATTAGGATTTGCATATTCAGCTCTGCACCTCCAGGTTCACCTCCTGGTTCAATTCCCACCTCGGGGTCTGTGTGCATGGACTTTGCATGTTCTCCCTGTGCTTTGTGGGTTTCCTCAGGGTATGTTGGTTTCCTCCCACAGTCCAAAGACAAGCAGATTAGGCTGTGACGCTCCCAAATTGACCATAGTGTGTGAATGTTGACTGCAGGTCCTACCACGGTTGTAAAATTGGAATGGGGTGACTACGATGGATGGATGGATGGATCGTAGTTTAAACTTCTTCAAGGTGTTATTGATCTATTTTTCACTTTGATTACGGTTTTGTACATTAACCACAATGCAGACCAGTTAATTTAGTGGCACCAGTAGGATTTACTGTGTTCTGCCTTCAGCAAAAGCTCAATCTTAAATTAGGAAACAACCTCTCATCTAGGAATTCCGACACCAAAGCACGGAGTGATCTCCTCAATGTAGATGATGTCAAAACAACAACTGCTCAAACGGTCAGTAGTAAGCAAAGAGGTTTTTAGTAATTATCTTGTATTATTTTATTCCCACTTCCAAGTTAAGCCAAACAAAGTAACTATATAATGTCACCTGGTAATGTCAGATTGGTACACAAGCACTCAATCATGCTCCAAAGCGGGTGCTCTCCAGAGTTTGGTGATAGTGTCAACTTTTAACAAAGTCTGGAATAACTCTGAGAAAGATGTATTTAAAACAAAGATAAGACCAAAAAAAAGACAAAAGAAAAAACATGAATTAATGATTATTATCCATCAGATCAAATATCAGACATCATCTGAGCCTCAGTACTAATAAACATGTGTGTATTCGTTTGTATGACATAAAAGCCTGCACTGTCAGGCGGTGCCATTTGGTCCTGCGGAGACCAAAACTACAAGCGATGGATGCAGGAGCCCCGGTAACGGCGTCTCCATGGCAACTCTAAATGATTCAGCCTCCCTTGGCAGCGTCAGTGAAGTCGCTCTCCAAAAGGAACCGAGAGGAAAAACAATTCTCAATTGCAATTATTCGTGCGCAATAAGCAATGAGCGAATTGGGAAGGATGTACTGCTTTCATTTGTGCGTCTCAGCGTGTGTGTGAGAGAGACAGAGAGGGAGAGAGAGAGAGCAGAAAGATTGCAGTAATGCCGTTGCCCATTGTTCATCGTCAGCCAGAGGAGTTGATCCTGACTGACTGAAATGAACTGAACGAGCGAATAAATAATGAAATGTCGGCATCAGCTCCGCGTGTCATTTGTATGCAAATAGACGGTGACATTTTAAAGCTCTGCAGGCATGGCAGATATATAATGACACTTAGGATGGCCATTAGTGGAAATGGCCTTTTAGGATGCTTATGTCACGTACGCCTTCCTTCATGCTCACCCTTCCATTCAATTCAACAAATATTTGCGGAGGATTAAATCTAAAAAGATGTACTGTGGACCGAAATTAAACGTACATCATTTCCCACTTCCTCCAAATGTAGTCCAGTCTAAAAATAACACCGTATTAAACCCTCCATTCAACAACATGCAAGCCAGTGCTGAGAATTCGAGGAAAAACTTATTGCATCTTAATCTTTGTACAACAGAGTCTTTGCATGTTCCTCTTGAAAAAATGATAAAAAAAAAAAGACACAAAATGATCAGATGTCTCAATTATTTATTTATTTTTTTAGATCATCAAATCATAAATCAGACTAGAAAGTTATGAATTAAGTTAGAATATGATAAGAGAACATTTACTGTAGGAAATGCGAAGCATTGCGTTTGATAAATACTCCAAAGCATCTGGAGCAGCTACAGTAAGTGAAGGTGTGGAGGTTGCTGTGGTAAACCGGGCGGTGACATTTTCAGAGGATCACAGTCAGGGATGAGGAAATGAGAACCACAGGAGTAAGAAACTTGATCAAAAATGATCAACACTCTGGTTATACAGTCTGTCTCTACGCAGCGGCCATGTAGAGCATCAGTAGTCGGTTGACGCGCTCCGAAGAGTTCATTGCTTAAATGTCGGCAGTGTATTTTTTTTTCTTTTTTTGTTGTTGTAAAAATGTTAACCATCGAAGAACATGTTTTTCTAGTTGAGAACGCTTTTAAAGCTGGGAATAAATACACAGATTTAGTTCATGGAAATATGCACTTTAAATTTCACACACACAATAGCTTGGAGTAGAAAAGCATTTCGTAATACATCACACACCAGCCTGGCTACAACAGACCATATCAAGTTTCACACCTGTCAGCCAAGAGGCTTTAATGAGCACATTATTCCAATGGTAAATTGATCTATTTAAAAAGAGGTAAAAATCTGTACATTATGCATATGTTTGGCTGTTACTTCACTATTGATCATAACAAAACCACGCCCAGTGTAAAATGAAGGGGCCAGCCAGAACCTCAGCAGCCATCTTCTTTCCTCACAAACAGCAGGCTCGGAGATTGACTGTTCTCCCATGGTAATCTATTTTCAGCTGTATTTTACCCCTGAATACAAAACCATAATTAATGCCCTTCGCCCGCTTTGTTGCTGAGGTCCAGAGAATCAGATATGAGGACGTTAACAGGTCAGACCACACAGAACAAGCAGTTGCACTCAGGTCGACGTGTGAAGCGAGGGATGACAGGCCTGCTTTGTCAATGCATTATGAATCAGCTCAATTATTTCATGTAATTTTAGGATAATCTACAAGATTATGCAAAATAATTGGCCGAACATAACAGTCCCTTAATTGCCTCATTAACCTCTAAGATGGAGTGTGGATGAGATACTGTACGTGGAGAAGGGTTTATCAAGTCAAACATTTTTTTAAAAACTTTAAATACTTGTAAAATGGTATTGTGCTAAGAATACCTTTTAAGACATAATTGCTTTTTTTTGTGATTCATACCAAAAAAGGGGAAAACGTGTAGAATGTGAAATGTCATTTATTTTAACCTTCACATTGTGTTCTGAACTAAACAGTAGATGGTTAGGTAACACATTATTTTATAGCACTGTAATTCTAAATGTTATTTACCTGTTTTAATACACCTCAAAATTTGAGTATGTATTATGTATTATGCTCAGCTTCGTATTATAATAATAAAAACATATTATTATTATTGTTATTATTATGGCAGCATGGTGGCTTAGTGGTTAGCATATAACTGAATATTTGCAGAGATGTGAGGGGTGTACTTACTTTTGTGACATACTGTGTATATACTGTATATATGTGGAGTATGAGTTTCAATAATGTGTTTCTATACCTTAGGTTGACTTTTTGTGGAGACCCTTAAAGGTTCTATGTTTTTAATCACACCTGGATTAAAGTAGAACCGTGCAAAGATTTTTTTTTTGGTTCTAAAAGTGATCTGACATTTACAGTATACCATATATGAAATCAAACACACACACAGGCATTTAAATTAATGGCTTTTGAAGCACCTAAGCACAGAATATACCTTTATACCTTTTGTAGACCAGTGTTATACAATGTGTTAAGGTATCATGTATTAGAAAAGTACTGCTCTTCTGCCCTACAGKGAGAGATAAAGCATTTAATTACAGATTAAAAGTCACGGTCCCATTCATGTTGTTGATGGCGCAAAGAGCTTTAGATTTTGGAAGGATCTGGCACCCGGCTGCTACTAAATTAAAGCGTAAAACTGACATGTCAAACAGATATTCCCATGAAGTGAAGCATGGATTAGCATCACACAAGCTGAGACGTGGAGGATTAGCCTATGTTTGATCACACTGAGAAGTCATTCTGACTGTCATATGCTTTTCTGCTAGACTGACACTAAAGAAATGGGCTCTCAGAGAGCAGTGTGATGGTGCTGTAATTTTTCGGGGAAAAAAAAATCATTTTCAAACTGAATTGCTAAATGTTTGCACTTTATCACATGACATTTCTTATTATGTATTCAAAACATCAATTAGGAGTTGCAGAACCAAT